>JAFVLL020011851.1:0-21909 GCA_021397915.2 Tor tambroides
GGGTGAGAAAATTTGAAGTGCAATTAAACTCAACAGATGCAGCAGGACTTTTTGAGGAATGGGGATTTCATTGTTGTGGCTTGAGCTTTGGAAGGCCAACTCGAGAGCGACCAGCAGCTGTGTTTCGGGAGAGGCTGGGGGTGGATGGGCGGTTGGATTTTCTCCCTCCCATCCCCACTCGGTAATTACTCTGGTGATTTATAATGTCCAGAAGACAAATGCAATGTCAGCTGAGACGTCCCCCCAACCGATGCCCTAAACATACAATTTCACACTACATTACCGACCCTCTCCAAGGGCAGTGGGATTTAATTGCCGCATATCCGAGGCCAAAAGTGCTGTGTCACTTGTTTCCTCACACAGTGCAAGTTTTCAACATTGGACAACTTCTTTCGACACTTTGAGAGCTGATGGGGGATGAAATCGGAGACCGTAATTCATCTGCACAGTAATCTACACATAATTCTTGGAATAACACAAGAGCTGCTAACATAGCTGGATCTTCAAAATTCGTCCTTATGACCCCTTGTACATTTGGGTGTACAACAGGGAAGGGTAAAATAATAAACTAATACAACAATTATACATTTTCAGGTGGGTTATATTAATCAAATAATATCTGATGTCACACTAAAACCAGTTTAGTCTTAGGAAAAAAAAAAAAAAAATCAAAGAAATACTTATTTACTTATCCTCATTTACCCTCAGTTGTTCCAGACCCATTTGACTTTCTTTCTTATAGGTGCAATTCTTGATTAATTATCTGGACACTCTTTCCAAACAATGAACATGAAAGGGAAATGGGTTTGTAAAGCTCCAATATGACAAAAAACAGCACCATTAAAGTATATACCACATGATTTGTGTGCTATACGATAGCTTTTTGAGACAATCAAATTTAGGTAGCCTATGCCACAGCTCTCAAACCAAATATGACAAAGAAGCAAGCAAGAACAAATGGTGTTTTGGATCTGAGATGTTTAGATGGGATGATTTTCAGTGAATAAAGTAAATTTAATTTTGTTTATCATATAAAACTATTGTGTGACTTCATAATATATGAAATGATGTACATGGGCCACCTTTAGGGTGCTTTCTTTCATTCTGGAACTTGACAGCCCCAGACTCCATTCACTTTCATTGGAAAGAATATGCTTCAAAAATTCACCTTTCATTTTATACAGAAACATAAAGGCGAATAAATAATGATTTTTATTTTTCAATAAAATACCTGCTTAATGAACAATCACCCAACACAGTAAAACCACACCCCCTACTGGCCTTAATCCTACACGGCTCAAAATTGTAAAGGTGAACACATGGGTTTGGATGTTTGGCAGGCTCTGCTAGGAGCTTGCTGACAGCTCGACACAGTCCCTCAATTCCCATTGTGGCTTTCAAATGAGAGCAGGATCAGGTTTCATCAGATGGGGAGGAACTACAGCAAAACATCTTAATAGGCATGAGTGGACGCTGGGTTCAGGACAGAGTCGGCAGTAACACTGCCAAGACCAGCGCTGGAAATATGAGCTTGCACCTGGGCTATTACGGAGAACATTTTGCTATCAAGCACGGCAAATGAGAATCCAGAGTCTGTGGATGGGACATTACCAACAACGTGTTGTGCATACCCTTACCGACCATATTTACAACAGAATCATAACTTGAGTTGAATATCTGCAGCTGCACAATTGTAAAACAGTGCCTCAAGAATTTGGATCCAGTGCCTACTGCAAAGAGCTTTACTGCAACAAGCAGCGAATGTCAAAAGACACGTAACCTAAGCTCTTTAGCAATCCGACCGAGCATCTGACTGTACAGCACATTCTCAGAGCAGAGGTGCTGAAAGACAGAAACAAGCTGGAGCAGTCGACCTTTGTCCCAAAACGGGACATGACACCTCTCCAGAGGCTCTTCTATTACCAAAAAGCTCTTCTCTGGAAGTTCATGCCACGAGGAAGCTGGAGATTTTAAATGCGGCCTCGGGGTCGACAAGCTTTTAGGCCCAAATGGTTTCAATCATGTAACACTGTGTCTGCATGGTACTGAACATGAACAATTCTTGAGGGTACTCGCTCTAGTTAATGTCCAGATGGAATCATAAAAATGCTGGTGAAGACCTCCTGTCAAAAATGCCATTGCTAAAAGGAGTCCAGGAGTATGTCGTTATGTAGCAAGTTACCACAACAAACCGTAACCTCTTGCAGTAATTCAGAGGTTTTACAATACCAGAAATGATGCAACAAACTTGGCTTTTCTTAAAAAGTTACATTTATTGTAGAAACGCTGCTGTGAGTCCCATTAGAATATTGCAAGAAATAAATGAGAAGCATTTCACAAATCCAGCTGTATAAAAAGGATCATTTCAGTCTGGCTTCAGTCCAAATAAAAAATTTTCAATGTTATTTCGAGATTTATTTTAATTTGGACAAATCAGCTTCAGCTGTTCTTTAGTGCTAAAAGAACTAAACCAGACTTCAAAAGCATGGGCTGTACAACCTGCTTTCATGTAACATGCTAAACACACACAATGTGTATAAAAAAAAAAAAAAAAAAAAAAAAAAAAAAATCAATCCAACCACCTTAAATTAGTGCAAACTTCAAATATTCCAGTGCTCAGCAACTGTTCATCCACTGTAGCCAGGCACGGAAGGACAACTTTTGATGATCTTCATGTGACAGCAAAAAGTGTATCCTTGTACCTGGAAAATGACGTAGTATTACATGCTGGAAAAAACATTGATTGTGTCATGTTTTTACATGTTGACCTCAACCACAACAATTTCAATATTAGGGGTGCACCAAGTATTATTTTTTGTTTGATTCCAGTCCTATATGAGATGATATAAGCATCTTATTTCAACATTTCTTAGCATAAATTTATTGCACCTCATTGTGTTTTGGCTGCAGTGTTGCTAGTTGTTTCCTGTTGTTCAGCATCAGGGGCTGAATTTGATGCCCCCTCTTCTTTCTTCTCTGTGGCTAGGAAATCATGAATAGCGTTCTCGATGTGTGGCCTGAAGATATGGTTTAATTTAGGGTCCACCACCTGAGTAATGATACGGTCCACCCCTGATTCCAACATCCCTGACCTGCGAGAATAAGCAAGTGTTTTCAATAAAAATGGAAATTAAACCAAAATTTTATTAAATACACTCGTGCAATGCATTAGCTACCTTTCCTTTAACATGAGCTCTCTAAAACATCACAAATTTCACACTGTGCCAAACATGTACAAGTAAATGTTTACTACACAAGCGCACGTGACGCTCGCGGGGATTTCAGCGTCTGCCGTCTCATTGAGGACATAAATACACAAACATCATCTCCAGAACTGCTCTGAGAGTCAGTTCATGAGCATTTGACTGTTTCATTTGAGTAAAACTAGCTCATATCATATACACATAGAAATTTGAAGGTATTCACGGCAACCCGTCAAAATAAAAGTCTGGTTTAATTTGAAGACATTGCAGCAGAAATATATTACTATTGTTCAGCAGAATGTACATACTACTTCTACTAAAATTATGAAAACTTTATTTTTTAAGGAATGATCACACAACATTTCTTCCATGTTTTAATTTTAATAGTAAATCCCCTTTGTTTGCCAAAAAGTTTAATTTTCAATAATTTAAAGATAAATGAAATTAATGTTTTATGCCTTCATTTGATAACCAGATACACAACACAGAATTTCTGAGGAAAAAGAAAACATTTCATAAGGCTATTTTAAGAATAAATAACAATAAAACATTAGGTGAGAGAAAATAAAACATAACTTTATAATTGTCATTTTCTTCAATCATATAATTATTATAACACCTAAAATACATTGCGTGTAAAAAGTGTTTGTTTCAGCCAGTTGAAGGGTGGGTACATTGTGTGCACATGATCAGGATGGTACCACCTCCGCCGCATTTTGAGAAAGGAAAAACCCTGTTTGCAGGACTATACATTATTTGGATAATTAGTCAAAAACAACAACAACAACAACAACAGTTATGTCTGATTCTGTTGCATAGAACTGAATAAAAATAATAAATTGATATTTAATATTAATATATTTTCTGTCCAATTTTCTTTCAATAAAAGTGTGGTTATTTTATTGGCTTGTGTTTTTTAAATTCTGTGTCATTAAAATTGAGTTAAATTAAAAAGTATTACAAAATTACTTTAGATTATTTAATAAAATAAATAATTATAACAAAGCATTTTTGGTTTCGGTTTTTGGCCAAGCACATTCAGAAAGAATTCTCGGTTTCGGCCCAGAATTTTCATTTCGGTGCATCCCTACCATTTACTGTAACTACAGAGCACTGTGTTTGCAACCACATGCTCCTTTAAAGGATTACACACACACACACACACACACCCCAGTATGCAGAGAGGCATTTAAGAGGGTTTATTCTCCAAATAACTTTAATTTCATGTTGCTGAAAAATGTGTTAAGAAATTTTATGTGTATGGACTCTTGTTTTTGTTCCACGTTAGCTTCCTGTCCACTAATTTTTGCCTCTTACAAAAGCCACAAAGCCTTCTAAGAAGACAATAAATGTCATGCCTGAGCTGTAGCTGCTAAGTTGCACAATGTTTAGGTTTTATTACTATTATTTTGATTTATGTCTTAGTTTTAGGTTGTACTATGTTTAACTTTTTTTAAAGTAATTTGAAATTGATTTTTATATTTTTATCAATGATTTTTTTATTTATATATTTGTATTTGCATTTTGAATGTAATATGGCAATTAAACGCACTAAAGGGGTTTAGTTTTCACAGTTATTAATATACGCAATTTCAGCAATAAAAATGTTAATTTTTCTAAAAAGGAAACAAATTACTTGTTCATTTTAAGAGACCTGTCTTATTTTCTCTTGTATATTTAGGATTGCTCTTTAATAAAGAAAAAGTTCTTCTTATCAGATTACTCGATTAATCGATGGAATTTTCAGTAGACTATTCGATTACTAAAATATTCGATAGCTACAGCCCTAGTTCAGACTTACAGTATAGCACTGCACAACACAATAATGTATACAAAAATGATAAGTGTCCACTGAGTTGATACATACTGAACTACGCTTTGTCTCAAGCCAGTCCTCACTTGGTTCTTGTTAATGGATGGACTCCATTCTTGAGTACTGAGATGATTGGACACAAAGTTGTCCACCTTCTGTCGCAGATTTTGATAAGCTGGCTAGAGAGAAAGATGAATTCATGTCAGTTTAAACAAGATAGATAGATAGATAGATAGATAGAGTCAAAAGAACAGATAAATGACAAAAATGACAGGCGGACTGATGGACTGATGGACAGATAGATAGATAGATAGATAGACAGACAGACAGACAGATAGACAGACAGACAAAAGAACAGATAAATGACAGACAGATAGATAGATAGATAAACGTCAGAGATAGATAGATAGATAAACGACAGAGATAGATAGGCAGAAATACAGACAGACAGACAGATAGATAGATGACAGACAGACAAAAGAACAGATAAATGACAAAAATGACAGACAGACAGACAGTGTTTTAAAACCGAGAGAGTTGCCGAAATAGACAAAATAGTCATACTAGACCAGACAGACAAACATATAGATAGATAGATAAATAGATAGATAGACAGATAGATAGATAGATGACAGACAGACAAAAGAACAGATAAATGACAGAAATGACAGACAGACAGATAGATGACAGACAGACAGTGTTTTAAAACCGAGAGAGTTGCCGAAATAGACAAAATGTGACCCTGGACCACAAAACCAGTCGTAAGTGTCAATTTTTCAAAATTGAGATTTATACATCATCTGAAATATGAATAAATAAGCTTTCCATTGATGTATGGTTTGTTAGGATAGGATAATATTTGGTCGAGATACAACTATTTGAATATCTGGAATCTGAGGGTGCAAAAAAATCAAAATACTGAGAAAATTGCCTTTAAAGTTGTCCAAATGAAGTTCTTAGCAATGCATATTACTAATCAAAAATATGTTTTGATATATTTACAGTAGGAAATTTACAAAATATCTTCATGGAACATGATCTTTACTTAATATCCTAATGATTTTTGACATAAAAGAAAAATCAATAATTTTGACCCATACAATGTATTTTTGGCTATTGCTACAAATATACCCCAGCGACTTAACACTGGTTTTGTGGTCCAGGGTCACAAATAGTCATACTAGACCAGACAGACAGACAAACATATAGATAGATAGATAGATAGATAGATAGATAGATAGATGACAGACAGACAAAAGAACAGATAAATGACAAAAATGACAGACAGACAGACAGACAGTGTTTTAAAACCGAGAGAACTGCTGAAATAGACAAAATAGTCATACTAGACCAGACAGACAGACAAACAAACATATAGATAGATAGATAGATAGATAGATAGATAGTTACCAATTTTAAATGTTACCAATTTTAATCAATCAGAGACATATACATCAACAAATTCACAAACATTATAAAGAACTTTACAGCCATGACTGAAGAGGAACAAATAAAGATAGTACTAGGAGCGGGACAGACAGCAGCACTGGCTGCGAGATACGTGTGGATGTGCCACAGCCTGAGAGACAGCAGGTGAACGTGTATAGTGTGTGTAATGTGTGTATTATGTCTGACCTCAGTGTGTCTCCCTACTGTCTACCACAGTGACCTTTAGCCTGTGTGTGTTTTTATGTTAAACACTGTGGTATCAAATGTTCACACAAGTTCTTATTTGTTGCACTGTTTATTTAAGTTTATATTGTTATAATGTTTTTATTCTATTATTTTGATCTTTTCATTGTTATTTTATTTCTCCACATATATTTCAAACTTTGGCAATATTGTATTTTTTACAGTCATGCCAATAAAGCAATTTTGAATTTGAATTTGATAGACAGACAGACAGATAGATAGATAGAAAGATAGATAGATGACAGACAGACAAAAAAACAGATAAATGACAGACTGACATATAGACAGCCATATAGATAGATAGACAGACAGATAGATAGATAGACAGACAGCCATATAGATAGACAGATAGACAGACAGACAGACAGTGTTTTAAAACCGAGAGAGTTGCCGAAATAGACAAAATAGGCATACTAGACCCTTTATTTGCGCCTAAGATGCCCAGAAATGCTGTGGGCAACTCACCAGGTTTTGAGACTTAGGCTCGGTTGTTTATATGCACCACTAGATCTCACCTTCGTGTCCACGTCTGCCAGACAGTCTCGTCTGAACTCATCAAACAGGCCTCTGTTCTTCAGATGCTGCACTATGAGCGCGATGAGCTGCGGGTCTCCTGGAGGAGCACTGCTCAGATTGCTGCTGCCCTCTGCCATGAATTATGATCTGCTATCCACTGCCCTCAGTAACAAAGGAACACAAACCTCTCTCTCAGCCTTACAACAGATTCTGTCGCGACTGAAGTTTAATATTTAATGCTTGAAATAAAATAAACCCCCGAAGTTCTTACATGACAACAAAAGTAAATAAAAGCGCTTCCTCGTCTTCTTCTGTGTTGCTGTATGTAGATACTGGAACAGCAGACACACCGCCACCTACCGGACACAGCATTGCTTCTTCTTCTTCTTCTTCTTCTTCTTCTTCTTCTTCTTCTTCAATGGCGAATAACTCCTTAGGAGCATTATCGCCACCTACTGTACTGGGTGTCAAATTAAACTTAGATGATAGGCCTGACATTAAAAAAAAAAAAAAAAAAAAAAGCTCTTCATGCTCCACATTAGAGTATTCTCATCCACACATATTATAATCTAGACCCTAAACCTGAGTCATGTATAAATTTAATTAGAGTTCTGTCCATTAAACCTTTTTCTAAAATATCTTCACGCTTCATTATCCCCTCCGCATACTTAAAGCGACAAAATAATACATCACAAAAAGCACATGACATACATTTTCAGATACACCACACACATCGCATAACCCATTTTCATGCAAACCCATAAGTGCCAGTGTTGATTTCAACCCTGTGTGTCCCAGTCTTAATCCAGACTGCCTTCTTCTTTCCTATTTCTTCCCTGACAGTTTATTCTCCCCACTGTCTGTGTAATACTATAACGTCATCTCCCTGTGCTGCTATTATTCCATCTAATTTGCCATTTATTACATTACATTACATTACATTTTTCTTTAAAATCGATTTTGCCTCCTTTTTTCCCACAGGTACTTTAACATCCACCTCCCTCTTGTCTAGTGCTTTTTTCGCTAGTTTGTCAGCAACTTCATTACCAGATACCCCAACATGTGCTCGCACCCAACAAAAATACACCATTATTCCAGCCTCTTTCAATCTGTATAAAGATAAATACACTTCCATTAATAAACCTTCTCTGTCAGATCTCGCATGTATTATACCTCAGTATAGCGGTCACTATAATGTAAATAAATCAATAATATAAAAACAATTGTTATAAAAATATATAAAACATGGGCTTTCAACTTTCAGCTATCAGAAAATGTGTGTGTGTGTGTGTGTGTGTGTGTGTGTGTGTGTGTGTGTGTGTGTTAAACTCTCACAACTTTGTTAATTACAGTTAGGCTTGGACAATTAGTTCAATTTGTCCAGAAGTACATTAAAAGGTTTTAGAAGCTATCTGATCAGTGATAATATTTTTTATTTTTATTTTATTTATTATAATTTTTTTAATGTATAGATGAAAAGCTTGTGTTATATTATCAGTGCTGGGTAGATTACTTACAAATTGGCATGTGTTACTGCTTTCAAATGACATGTTTAAAAATTGTAGTTAGTAATCAAGATTACTCATTTTTGGTAATATATTGGTAATATATAGACTACTTTTGGATTACTTTTAGAGTACTTTTGACATAACTGGACAAGAGAGAATAAAATATATGACCATTATCCGACATTAGAGAACACACACGTGTTGTAAAATTATTAAAATATTAACCTTAAATCTCAGTAAATATTTTAGGTTAAAGGTGTCCGACTGACAAAAGGTTTGGGAACAAACTTGAACATGAACAAAAAATGTAAGAAGAATTTACTACTATTGCGTGAATAATTTGTAATCATGAAAAGTAACTAAAAGTAACTAAACAAGTAAAAGTAACTGTAATCTGATCATGATTACATGTAATCTGTTACTACTCAGCACTACATTATTTAAAATCAAACAAGATAACCTGCTGATTCTGATTTATATAATTTAATATTCATTAACATGATCACAAATCAAATTAATCCAGACATGATTGCTTACCTCCATACCTCAAAATGATTTTTTTTCTCCATACCTCAAAATGATCTTTTATACTTCTAATCAGAGACTTATAACCTCTGCTGCCATCTCAAGAGGGTGGTAGTCCTGTCTGATTTTTATTCTACCCCTGTAGGTCATTTCTGAGTGGTTAAAGTGACATTGTTACAGCTCATCTCAGACTCCTCTGTATTGTAGGCAACTATGGTGACCGTGGAACATTTCTGAAAGGGCGAATTGTCCTGGCTATTTGAAGGTGATCATTGAAAATGTGATCATTTTTGATTATAATTGATTAATTGTGATAATGAAATGGATTAATGAAAGGCTATCACATAATAATTCATCTCAAATGATCCCATTGTGTAATTGGATGATTTGAAATCCTGGAGTCTTTGATGTTTCCTTCAATTGCAGGATGAAACGGTTGCCAAGCAACAACAGAGAGGAACCATGGTGACACTGATGAGGGGAAATGTAACAAATATGTCCCCTGTGGCCCCTCATTAGTGGATGACCATGTGTCTATATCACTCACAATATTAACAGTGTTAATAATAATGATAGCAACAGATATGTAACACTTGAAGCACATCCACATATTCATGTTTCATTTCAGAATATATAAAGTGTTGCATTCTGAGTCCATGGGGAGTAACCAATAAATTTATAGCTACATCTCTCAAATGATCTAGTTTAAATCTAGTTGCCTTTTTGCCAATATTCGTACCTTTACAAATATTGGCAAATATTGGCTTGTCATCTGACCTGAGAGGTACCAAAATATATTATGCCACAAGATGGCGACATAATATAAATCAGTGCCATCACAAGATCAGTTTCTGCAGTGTCTTTCAAGAGTGTTGCATTATTGAAGTCATTTTTTTTACTTTGCTATTGTGTGACAAGGTTATATTATATTATATTATATTATTTATTTGTTTGACTATGCTATAGCAAAGTGAAACTGCCATCTACACTTGACAATTGTCTGTCTCTTTATAAGAAATATTCTTTCTCATGAAATAATCTTTCTCAAACGTCTAAGAAATATTCTTTCTCAAATGTTTTTGCACCCCAACATTTATGCTGATGCAAAACAAAACAAAACAAAACAAAACACAAAACAAAACAAAACAAACTAGAACAGCAGGGACATGCATACAAACAAAAATTATCACCGGACAGGAAAAAAATGCTAAATTTCATTCATTCGTACAAGCATAAACTAAAATAATAATATCATGTTAATAATGATGATAATACAATACAAAAACATAAAATCTAAGGAAGAGTTAATGAACAAAATTTGTCACTATTTATTTGTACTTGTCCCAAACCATTATTGTGTCTTTGAAACACATAAAACATAATATAGCAGAATGATAATATATATATAAAAAAGTACAAAATGAAATAATAATAATATTGATAAAAATAAAAATAACTAATTGGTTCTGAGACAGATGAAAACCACTTTAAGGTGCTTTTTGGACCTTTACAGCCCCTGGTCATTGTTAAAAAACAAAACAAAAAAAGCAGCTTGAACATTCTGCTAAACATCTCCTATTATGTTCCACTGTGAATAAAATTTATACATGTTGAGTAAAAAAAAAAAAAAAAATCAGAGAATTTATATTATATTATTTAATTCCCTTTCCCCCATACTCTGTTGAATCAGAGTATGTATATCTGAAAGGCTATTAAAATTAAAGAAAGGCAATGAGGCATTCGTAAAAAACATAATTGCATGGCAAATGTGGTCTTGAGGACATATCCAAATGAAATGTGTCAGATTAAATTTTCAGAAACAAGTCTCACAAGCTTAAAGTGTCAATCAAATTCTGAAGGTGATTAATCAGATTATGACCTTTGAAAACATTCAATGGCTTTAAGCTTCCATGCCATAAAATCAGACATAACAACACGATGTCAAGTGGCTCCCTTTTGCACAAATCAAGCATAATTAAGCAATTTAGCATGAGTTCAAAGCAAACAGAGAAGTGGCACCTTATATAACCTAAAACAGAGCAGGCTTCATTTGTCTAGCAAGGCATTAACAGGATTCCCTATGATCATGTGAATTATTGCACACTCCTTTGTGTGGACACCATTCGTGGCTTCTGCTCTTATTGTTCAATCTATCGGAGCCTGTGAACAGATGAAAGTGGATACAAGATTATCAAGCTTGACAAATATAGAACATTCCCTGTCTTTCTCTATTCAGTCCACACAAAGTCACAGGGCTTCTGTATTGGATTTCCTTTTGACATCTCAAAAGATATTGAACAAGCAGTAATAGAAGCTCATCAGCTGGTGAAGTCTGTGCAAACGAACCCAGTTGGCCACAAAAATCTAATTTGCCGCTTTGAATGAGCATACAAGTCTTTTCGGTTGCCAAGGCAACTTGCTCCTTGTTCACTCTCTCCCCAAGCAGTAAGACGGCAACAGATTTTTATATCACGTTCATACTTGTTCGCACAGACTGAGATAATTACTATTCAAAATGTTTGCAGCACTGTATTTGCACAGAGAAAATATCCACTCTGCCACCTCGCATGAAGACAAACTAGTGGAAAGAGCAACTGCCTGTAGACAGACAAATTAAATAAGTTGATGCAGGTGACATTGCTTACACTTACTATTATAAACCCACATGACAAGTGTAATGAATCCTAACTGGATGATGTGTATTTTTGTCAAATTTTGATGTGTGTGTGTGTGTGTGTGTGTATAGATAGATAGAGATGAGATCTGAATGAGAAAACCTCCACCTCCACCTCCACCAGCTCCACCTGTCTAGATCTACACCAAGATTTATGTATGCCTATTCAAACAGCAGCATCATATCTTACATGCTTACAGTAGTGTGTCTGTGTATCTATTGGCAGTAGTGAGTCCATACTTGCTCTGCAGCAGCAGCGTGCATAGCAGATCTAGTGCGCCAAGACCATATCCATTAACATATATATATATAATTTCTTGGAGCAAAAAAGGTCCCAGAATTTTTTGCTATGGCCATGGAATGAAAATGTATTCCCCTGTCATTCTTGGGAAACAGTGTAATTTTTTCCCAGAAAAAAAAGAAGAACATTTGTATTTTTATAGCCACTTGAAAAGGTGACCTGAATAAATTACGTTTTCCCACTTCAAACCAAAAGTAGCAGGGCCATAATCACCATAGATTGAGGGTCCACCACAGGAGTCCACAATTCATGATGTGGTCATCCAATATGGGTTTTTCAAAGGCTGATTTTTAAATATTACCCCAAATTTTAATCAAGCGGTCACAGTCTGCTCAGTGCCAGTATTTAAACTAATAGATAGTTACTAACCTTAGCCTAAATCGCTTTAATTTGAAATTGAATGCTGTCATGTAAAATGACAGTTAAACAGATGATAAAGTTGTGATTTGACTGAAATAGTGACAGATCTTTTCTTCCCTATTGTGAGAATTAAAAAAGAGCTGGATGGAAGCAGATCTCAGTCCGTATATGTAGTTGGTTTTAATAAATGGGCAAAAAAAAATGATGTCAAATATATTAAAACATGCCTGGGTGACTCGTTCATAATAAGATCAGTTACATGTGTTTGAAATTGTAGAATCTCTTTTGCATTAAAATGATTAACTATTCTGACTATTAATAAATTCCTGGTTAAAATAACATTACGTACTAGATAATCGATCAGAAATCCATTTATATACCCATCCATTCACCCATTGCCTATGTTCATAGGAAGCAGAAAAAAACAGAAACATTCCAGAAAAAAAAATGTAGATTAAATATGAAGCCAGCGGCTACACTGAAATTCTCATTATCACAGCAGATTGCGGTGTGACATGAACTGGCATGCAGTTTTCCTAGAGGTCATCATACAGACGGACACAAAACTATCACA
Source organism: Tor tambroides (assembly GCA_021397915.2). NCBI lineage: Eukaryota > Metazoa > Chordata > Actinopteri > Cypriniformes > Cyprinidae > Tor > Tor tambroides. Next base: position 13,167 of record JAFVLL020011851.1, read on the forward strand.
CGGATGAGAGAGGTTGTTCGCAAGATCTAGGGGCCTTTTCAGGCATGACCTCCAGATGCTGTGTGGTCGAGTTTCACTGCGGAGAGTCGCCCGGTCGTCCAATGAGAGCCTCGAGGACGGGAGCTTCATCAAGCAGGATGATTATGAGAGCTCAGCTGATGATGGCTTTGCTGAGAGATTGATGTGGCTCTGGGGTTGTCAGCTATTAATAATTCCTTGCAAGAGTGGCGGAGGCCACTGCTCTGATTGGAATAGATTGGATTGGCCATCTGTGTGGTCGGCATGGTTACCAGAGTGGCACAGCAGCAGGAAATGCATCCTAGGTGTGACGATGCTTCTGTGTTTGAAGGGTTTGTGTCTGACTAATCTAACCGTGTTCAAAGGATAGTTCACTCAAACATGAAAATGTCTCATTTACTCGACGTTTTAAATGTGTATGGCTTCGTTTCTTCTGTGGAACATAAATGAAGAGATTTTGAGAAATGTCCACGTGACCATGCAGTAGAAGTCAATACTCGCCAAAACCGTTTGGTTTCCAAAATTCTTTAAAATAACTTCTTTCCTCATATTTTATTTCTGTATGGAATGTGTTTTAGTGGTGCGCCTCTGTCATGAAAGGGGTGAGATGGATTTATTAATAATTTTTTAATATATAGATATTTTTTATTTTCAAGACCAAGAACAAACTGCCTTATAAGTCAAGTCAAGTCAAGTCACCTTTATTTATATAGCGCTTTTAACAATACAGATTGCGTCAAAGCACTTAACAGTATCAAATTGGAGGATAGAGTGTCAGTAATGTATAATAATAAGAGTAAACACTCAATTTTCAGTTAAGGGCATTTCATTATTGAATTCAGAGATGTCAGTGTCTAGCTCAGTTTAGTTTAAATAGTATCGGTGCAATCAAATTGACGATAATCGCTAGAAATAAAGTGTCCCCAACTGAGCAAGCCAGAGGCGACAGTGGCAAGGAACCAAAACTCCCTCTGTGACAGAATGGAGAAAAAAACCTTGGGAGAAACCAGGCTCAGTCGGGGGGCCAGTTCTCCTCTGGCCAGGATATTATTGTTTATTTATTGTTTTAATTAAAATTTTAAATGTATTATATTTCTATTTTTATATTGTTGCAATTTCTAACAATAATAGTATTACGTAGTTAGGTATTTTATTATATTTTTTGTTATTTTGTTGTATTTTTAGTTTTATTGTATTTTTAGTCGAGGTCTTCACTGGGGATATGTCCCCGAGGCTCATCCAGATGTCCGGCCTCCGCCGACGATCAGGGCCGCAGACATCACCTTATAAGAAATTATTTAAAAAGTTACAATCAAAATAAGAACATAAAATAATAACTAATATTAATAGCAATAAACTAATGGTTATTAAAAAACTAATAAATAATACAAATTGAATATATATGTATGGTATGCAATTTATGTAATTAGGTAACGGACACATAATAACATAAATTACATACAATACATATAGATACATATACACATACAAATGCATATGCATGTATTAAAATTAATAATTAATAATAAAAAAGAAATATAAAATATAGTAAAAAATGTAATGAAATTTAATATAATGAAATTTACATATATGAGACCCTGAACCACAAGTCCTAAGTGTCAATTTTTCGAAATTGAGATTTATACATAATCTGAAAGCTGAATAAATAAGCTTTCCATTGATGTATGGTTTGTTGGGATCGGACAATATTTGGCTGAGATACAACTATTTGAAAATCTGGAATCTGAGGGTGCAAAAATATCAAAATATTGAGAAAATCGCCTTTAAACTTGTCCAGATTAAGTTCTTAGCAATGCATATTACTAATCAAAAGTGAAGTTTTGATATATTTACGGTACGAAATTTACAAAATATCTTCATGGAACATGATCTTTATTTAATATCCTAATGCTTTTTGGCATAAAAGAAAAATCGATAATTTTGACCCATACAATGTATTTTTGGCTATTGCTACAAATATACCCCAGCGACTTAAGACTGGTTTTGTGGTCCAGGGTCACACATATATATATATATATATATATATATATATATATATATATATGTGTATATATTTCCCCACAGAATTGGCCTATTTTTGCTGCGGGCTGAAGCGAAACTCCTCGCACTCCCAGAACGTAATTTAGACTGAGGTGGAACCCCCTGAAATGTGATTTTCGAACGATCTTGATAGCTAAGTTGCCCCAGAATGCAATTGGGCTATAGTTTTGGTTGTGATTGGGCTAGATTTGAGTAGCAATTCATCTGGTTTTGTTGTGCAGACCTGGCAACCCTAATTAAACATTTCAGAATAATTTAACATTTATTCTTGACTATCTACTTTCATAATCGTTGGAAGCCAGAATCATAATTCATAGTGAAACTTCATCTGAAGCATGAAGTTTTACACCCAATCACAGGAAATGATGAGTAATGACCACTTCTAAATGTCATTCATTGTAACCCCATTTTGGTCTAGATATTGTAATCTCAAGGAAAGTTGCATCATATTTTGCGATTTCACCAGACATTCATTTATGAGAGTATCCTAATGGGTGACCACTGATTTACAGTAAACACATGTGGAATTATGTTTTATATCTACAGGGAATTAAGTTTTCACATCACATCTCACTCATACATACAGATTTGGATGAATACTCCCTCCATACTTACACTCTCAAGTCAAGAACAGGCAGAAGCATGTCTTCATGAATAAGTAAAGAGTGTTGCATGCCAGTAGGATAAGTAAATGTAGGTTAAGAAGCCCAGTTAAAGCCACACTCAGTCAGCAGTTAATCCAATCTACTGTAATAATATTACAACATTTAATTTTACAACTCTCAGATTGAACTCGACTTATGGTCAAAGCCAGAGCTGGTTTATGAAGAATACTTGCTTATGATAAATGGGTCAATGAAATAGAACTGTCCATAATAAAGAAAAGGAAAAAATAGTTTCAGATACATTTTTGAATTCACGTTTTTTTGTTTCTTCAATTTATTGACTCATGCAGAGTAACCATCAAAAATAAAGTATGATGTATTTTCCTTACACCTTGAATATATGTGAACGTATACATCTTAATCACTATCTTCAAAAAAACGTATATAATGAATTATGAATTCATAAATAACATAGTTTTTGAAGAGTCATACAACATGACATTTTAAAATCCGAAGTAACCACACCATGTCAAAATAGTCTAATATTTGAATAGATTTGTTGACTTTGGCACACGCATGTTGGTTGTACCACATGATAATAAGTAGTGAAGCTGTTTAGTTACAATGTTATTATAATATTAAATATACAATATTAAAATAATATTAAAAATAATTCAAATTAAACAAATGTTAAAAAATAATAATAAATTGTTAAAAATACAAGGATATATTTATTTAAAACAAAGTTTTTAAAGAATTCTTTTAGAAATTAGAAAGAATTTTTTAATAAATTCATTTTTAATATTTTTAATAAAAAATGTAAATAAGTAAAAAATGACTAACCACTGTCAGCGTCACCTAACCAAATGAGGTGCCAAAGTCACCATGCATGTGGAAAAACAATAATTCTTCCAACCCATTTGAATCTAATTTAGCCTGCAAATAAGTAGGGATCATTTCAGCACAGGAAACAAGCATGTTTTCTTTGCAAACCAACCTTTTTGCTGTTCTCTTTCACTCTATGATCTGCACTGCTTTCACTGAGTTCGAGGATGTACAGAGCCAGCTTTACGTGTTATTTATTGAGGATGTATCATGGTGTGCACAGCTGCTGCTCTGTGGCTAGTGTATATAATGGCTGCGCAGCTGCGTGTTATTTGCAGTGATCAGGAAACACAGACAGCAGTAAAGACAGCTGAATCTGCTCATCTTACCTACAGAGCTTTGAAAGAGTGCAGGACGAAATAAGCATACATGGGCGATGTGACAATGACTTCATATATGGACAATGAAATGTCATATGCTTAAAGCTATACAACAGTACATTGAATGGACGAAATGATCTCTTTGTGTGTATAAAGATGGGCATATCTTTCTTGATTCTAATGGCTTATGAGGTATGAGAATCACTGAAGGTCAACAGCAGAGCCAGACCAGTGACTCAGGAAAACAATGTCATGACAACACTTGATTGCGTCAGTCCATTGCGCAAATCCTTCATTAGTGACTATCATGAGCTGTGACATCAAAAACAGCAGTGCCTCTATTTACAAAACTCTAAAAATGTACCCATACATACAATTCACTGCAGTTTCCAGCTGAAATGAACACTAGTGACAATAAAACACTACCAACCTGTACTCCTTTTCACACAAATTAATACTATGTTACGACTTCAGAACACCTTTACCATAGTGCATGACCAGCAACACTTATGAGGTGGAGAGGTCAAAATAATGAAAGTGGAAAGTGGAACTGATAATACTGTTTATTTTGCCAATGTGTTTCTGTGCACAGACCTTCATCAGGGCTAAATGTAATATGTAAACCAATGCATTTTGACATTTGCATTACATAACCAGCTCCAAATGTGTGGCTTTACTGACATAGTAAACTTGCTTGGTAGCTCACCTGGTACAGCACTGCACATATGACGCTAAACGCTCTGTCCCAACAGACACGAGTCATGATACTAGAGCAGAAGTCTTGAAAAACACGAGACAATATTTTACCAGTGGCTGTGAATGGTGTAGTAATGGATTCTATGGGTAGGATTGTCTCTGTTGTTGTAGACTCTGATGTGATGGACTGACTTGAGGCTTCTGGTATTAACATTATCAGTTAGGTTTAGGGTTGGCTTTAGTGTAAGTTGTATGTTATTTTCAAACATGATAAAGCAATTAACATTTAGAGCTACACGGCAGACGTTTCATTTCTGAACTGCCGCAGTATACCTACACTGGGTTATGTATAAAAATGCTGGGTTAAATACAACCCAGTGCTAGGTAAATATTGGACAGAACACATGCTGGGTTGTTTTCAAACAACAGTTGGGTTAAATATTTAACCCAACCGCTGGGTCTAAACAACCCAATTGCATTAACCCAGCATTTTTTAGAGTGTACGACAACCAACATAATAACTTTTTTTTTTTTTTTTTTTTGGATAAAACCAGTTCTAGATAAAACTGAACACAAAAGTTAGTGTCCACTTACTGGACATTTCACTTTGAAAATGTTGTGAAAGGTGGAAGAAGCAGCATAATATGATTTTGCAGAAATATCAATACAGGCACATTTTTACAATGAGCCTCAAATATAGCACCTTTCTGTCTTCTGACAGTGGTAAAAAAAAATTGTCACTTAAATTATACATTCTTTGGTGCTAATTATTATCATACTTTTTATTTTCACATAGCATCAATATTTAGGTCAGGTAGATTTTAGAAATTCTATTATTAGTTATAAAATATTGGTTTAGTATAGATAGTATTTTTGTACTATTGCTTTTGCAAGGATGGGAACATTTTAGAATTTTCATTAATATTCTGTTTCGAATATTCTAGCTTTCTGGAACATTCCAGAACATCCAGATCAGCCAACATACACTTCTGAAGTTTTGGACGGCTTAGTTTTGGTGGCTGTTTATATTAAACTGTTGTTACCTCAGTATTATGCATCATTTTTATGCATGAAGAAAACACAGAGTGTCAACATATATATATTTTTTTTCATTTTAATGAGCACTGTTAATGATACACAAAAAGTGATTTTCATATTAACTTCTGATTAACTTCATAAAGAAACACTAAAAATAAAAGTGAAACAAAACTTTAGTATAACAATAAAAGTTTTATAAAAATTTGTTTCAGTCTCTAATATTTTTCCTCTTTTGGGAGGTCATGCAAATGCTATGAATGCTATAGTAAATTTTTCATTTTGCTTTTGGAGCAAATGGGAACGCAAAAATCAAATTTGCTGCAGTCTCCCATTCATCACTACAGAAGTTCCCCATCTATTATGATGAGTTCGGTGACAGGTGGTATTAGCAGAAGGAACATTCTCATCGTAGAAGGCCATTTATCAAACAACTATTGGTTACACTTTATTTTGATAGTCCACTTTAGACATTCTACTTACTATACGTAACTTTGTAACTACATGTCAACTACATGTCAACTAATTCTCATTCATTTGCAGCTACATGTCTACTAACTCTCAGAGTAGACTGTTAGGGTAGGTTTAGGGTTAGTAGAATAAGTTGACATGTACTTGCAAAGATTCTTATAGTCAGTATGTTGTATGTTGTGGACCCATCAGAATAAAGTGTTAGAAGATATTAAGCAGACAGTCTACTAATACTCTGATGACTGCTATTTTGACATGTAGTTGCAAAGTTACTTACTGTTAGTAGAATGTCTAAAGTGGACTATCGAAATGAAGCGTTACGACACTATTTATATGCCCATGAATGCATGGTGAGTTATTAGTAATTATTAATTTATATTTGTGCTAAGTTTTAATGTTGACTGAGTACAGCAGAAGCCACAAAACTCCAGTTTTGATGGGATTTTTAATAGTATGTTGCCATGGTCACAGAATCCCGCCATCTCATCATTCACTGCTGTGGCATACAACAGCCAATCTGTCCAGGAGCGCCTTTGTTTTTGGAATACACTGTGGATGATGTTCAAACCAACCAGACCTTGAGTCATTTCATATGCAATTTACATTCTCTGCATGACTTTGACATGCCAGATTGAATTCCGACAGGGCTCTATCCGTGTCTCTTGAGGATGTTTTCCATTTGTTTTCTTACAAAGACGCCACACCGCTCTGCATGAGATGTAGACATGAGAGTGGTGAAAGATAATCACTCTTCAGCATCTCAAAGCCTGGCTCAGCTCTACTTCACGTGCATCCGCAGGTTTCTTTGACAAAGTCAAGATGCTTTGGCTTTCATTTTAGATAGGAATCGCTCATAGCAGGAATAATGTCAGATAAGCATGATATGGAAAGAAGTAGATTGTGGAATTCTGATTTAGGAAACGTAAGACAAGCAAAAGAGAAAATCTTCAAGCGTGCTTGTGATTTTTAAAATTCTGATAATCAAAATGTGCTCCAAAAAAGCTGTTATGATTCCTTTCTGTTTTGTTGATTACAAAGCTACAGAGCTGCACCATAACCAGGGTATCGAGTGCTGCAGTTATGATATTTTTGTAGGCCAATCTGGAAGTTAGCATCATCCTGGTTTCCTCGACAAAACCCAATAGGATTTTTCAATTGGCTTTTGGATTATTGCAGAAAATAAGCTTTGTGACTAACAAAAGTTTAGGATTCTTACATATTTTGTTCATAATGATATTCATGAACATAAACAAAACTTTCATGAATTTTGAAACCTAAATACACTTAGCAGAGGTAAAAAGCTTAAGTTAAGTTTTTATGACTTCAACATCACTGCCATTACACTTCTGACAACTCTTTAAAAACACATTTTCACTGAAAGTTTGTAAAATTTTAGACGTAATGAGGCTGTAAAAACAGACTAGGGAGCAGATGAGTTTACCTGTTCGGCATGACGTTTAATGTTCCTGACAATCTTTTTAGCCACTTGCTAGCACCAGCTTTTTCAAGACAAATAAAAGTTTTAAAAAAATCACAAGGTGATGTTTTTGTCGTAGTATGAAACGTCAAAATATTTCTGAGCTTTTTGAGTGTTAACCACAGACCTTATTTCAGGCATTTAACCCAAAACCCTTTTAAAAATCACAAGGACAATGGACAATGGAACCAGAAGTACTCATTTCTGGGTTTTGGCCTACAGAGATACGTCATCCCTACAGCACTCTGCAATCACCTCCTCAAACCAAGCAGCATGTGAAAACTGATTAGGTTTTGTTCACACGGCACACAATTCCAGCTTGCTTTAGGACTTAGAGTTCACACTGTCATATTGTAAGTGATGAAATCTGAACCATTTGTTCAGACAGTGTCATCAATATCGGGTGTATCTATATCAGTTGCCATAATAATAATAACATGACACCAAGGAACTTACTTCTGATATAATATGGCATGTTGGCTTAATCTTTAAATCATCTTCCTTCGAAAAGTGAGGAAAGAGATGTTTTTTGTTTACTGAGGTTCAACGACCCATTTGAGGCCTTGTGATTCACTAATGTTACAATTTTAATTTAATATTTTTTCCTCAACCCAATAATATAGATTATTAGTCTAATAACTGTAGTGTGGTGTGGTTACGGTTGCCAGGCAGTGTCCACAATTGTGTGTTTATCGCTATGGGCAGTATTGCAGGCAATGGCTGTACTAAAACACCTTTGGCTGGAGTCATGAGCCCAACCACTAGAGGGCGTTTTTCCCTCTCATGTCAATTTTCCTTTTGGTCATCTGAGGGAACATCTGCCTCTCAGGCCAGACAGCAGCATTCTTCCCTCATTCAGAGGCATGATTAGACTTAGGTAATGCGATAAAGTTGTCGTAGATTGCACTATAGAAGACAATGAGTGTGTTAAGCATCAGATAATTCCGTTTTTGGGTGCATAGTAGAAACAGGTACAACATGGCACTGTTCTTATTTTTGACTCTTAGCAGTTGCATGACGTGTTCATTTTTAGATTAAAGTATATTGGTAATCCTAAAAGAAATATATGAAGTTCAGTCTGTATCACTTTCCAAACATGATCATATTCCACAAACATGGTTTATTTGTAAGTATTAGAGGCATAAATCCAATCTTTTTTAATGCAAGAACACTGA
>JAFVLL020011853.1:0-13258 GCA_021397915.2 Tor tambroides
CTACGTTCGCCGTGCGTTTCCCTGAAAATAATTGCACACCTTAGAACGTTCGTCAGCCAATCAGATTCAAGCATTCAACGGCCCCGTAGTATAAATAATTTATATACTGTGTAGCACAGACGGACATTTTTTTGTTGTTGTTGTTGTTAACAAACTCTTGCACATATTCGTGAAAGTTTTAGATTTATTTCAGTATCTTTGCACCTGAACTCTTGTTAAATCTTGTAAACTTAAGTTCTCCTTAATAATAAGCAGTCTACATGCTGGTTTGGGAAACCGGTGCTATTCCATCATAAAATATCACATGTTGCTATTTAAGATGATCTCAACAGCATGATTTGCAAAATTACTGGGAAACCCAGGCCTCATTATTCTCTTTGCCAACACCTCTCTCCCTCTCTCTCTGTCACTTCTGCGCTCTCTGCAAACCTTCAGTATCACTTCTTCTCTCTAACAAGGACATTTGGGAGACAATTTTGCAACTTCCTCTTCAAACAGCATGTGAGGAGCAGGAAATTTGGGATTCATGTAAATGAACGGTGGGGAAACTCTCAAGAGCATCCCTTATCTTTCCCTTATTGAGGAGAAACAAAGATGCGTCATTTCCCCGCACACAATCCACAGATGAATAAAAGAGCTGGCGAACGACACAAACAGATTTTCAAGTGCAAAAGAGGGTGTTTTTACATCTGAAAGGTAGAATTACACAAACACCGGCCCAGTGATGTTGACGCTTTGGCATTTGGGATCAATATAGAGCTCTGAATTTGTGTTTAAATAATTAAACAAGGCATAATCTGGACTCGGCCTAAACTAGAGAACAAAAGACCAGCTTGTTCTTTACACCTTAGAACCTTAAGAAAGAAAGAAATATAGAAAATATTAGTCATTTCATCCCTCCCTTTTCCCCGTCGAATCAATCAGTTATTTTTCTTCCAATGGAGCCGCATTATTCATTTAGAAGTCACATGAATAATTAATGCCATTCTTGTATTGTGTTTCCAGTGCTGTTTAAGGTTAAAAATAAAAGTCTGCAGACTGCATATTTACAGGTGTACGAGGCATCGGCCACATACAGCGGAACATCCATAATGGTATAGAAGCGTTAACCTTGGCTTCACACAACAAGGAGAGAGTTTTGTGATAGGAATACCAAACAAGCACGAAGACAACTTCAACACAGCGGGATGCCAACACACCCCATAACCTCCCACTAGTCACTGCTTTTCTTAAAAAAAAAACAAAAAACAAAAAAAAAAAAAACAGAAAGAGAAAAGAAAGAATAAAGAAGGAAAAACAAACCTTAAGAGCAAAGAAGTGTCCATTTTTCTTCATTGATACTATCTTTGCCGCTCGCAAACACTGTTAAATTATTGATGTAACTGTGATCAACAGCTAGATAACTGTCAGATTTTTATTAAAAAAACAACAACAAAAAAAAGCACATAAATTGAGCTCCTTGGGATAAATTTGAGCTTTATAACTTTTATTTTTATGACTTCAACTTAAATAATAAACTTAAATCTGGCTTTTGAACTTTGAATTTATTATGAGTTTTTTTTTTCTCATCAGTTGTTACAAAGATCTGCTTTTACCATCATTGTTCCAATCAAGCCCAAAAAGAATAAGTGGAGCTGGCCCAAAATCTGTTTTAATCAACTGAAATAAGTTTCACTTCCAAAAACAAACAAACAAACAAATATATATATATATATATATATATTTTTACAGGTTTTGAGTAAAATATATGTGATTTTAGTTTAGTTATAAATTAAAATCACAAATATATTAATTAATAATTAAAAACAAACAAACAAAAAAAAAAACTATTAATTTAACTGACTACTACAATTCAAAATTATTATTATTATTATTATTAAAACATCATAAAATAACACCTCATAAATAAATAAATAAATAAATAAATAAATAAATAAATAAATTACGGTGCCCGTGAGGGGTCGTATTCAGTTCACTTAGTTTTGTCGTGGCAACGACATATTAAGTCGTGGGAACGTGATATTATGTCGTGGCCACGAGATCGTTTTGTCGAGGTAACAATATCCTTATGTCGTGGCCATGACTTCTTATGTTGAGGGAACGACATATTTTTCTTGTGGCCACGAGTTTAATGTGTAAACAAACCTACGTGACCATAGCAACCCGGGATTATCAGAGATGAATAAAACATTTTTATTAACATTAAACATTTCATTTAATATTTGTATATTATTATTATTATTATTATTATTATTATAATTAGGTTATATTAACTTGTTAGGGCTATATTTTTATATTTATTTCATATATATAATATTTTATTATTTCCCCTTTCAATTCGTGTATTTCTTTACCTAATTAATGTTCTGTATAATTATGCTATTTGCTACCATATATTTTGCAAATACTGCAAACGCCTGACAATTATGCCAATATTTTGATTGTAGGCTATTTATGCCAGTGCGTGATGATAAATGTGCGTGTTGTGTTTTCATTTACAAATGAAACTACGTGAATGATTGATTAATTCCTCAACGAAACACTAGGCAGTAGGCTATAATATTAATTATTAATTTGCAGAAAAAAAAGAGAAATATTGTCTATAAATTCCAGTCAGCATAATCAAAGCTTTATGTCGAGCATTTACAGTAGGCTTATTTACAAAACTGGTCAGAACGTTATGTAAAGAGATCGAAATGAAGGAAAAAAACAAATATAAAAATATAATAATTGGCTAATAATAATAATATACAAATATTACGTAAAAAGACGATCAGTTAATGGACACAGCTAGTAAGACTGATGGATAAAAATGTTTTCTTGTAGGTCTATTTTATTTTATGTACTTTATGTAACATTTAGCCTATTTCTGATAATTCAAATGCTGGTTACATTCGCGTGCAATTGCCTACAGTCCGGTAGCCTATGATCAATACAATAATTTAATTATGTAATAATTTCTATAATAAGTAATATAATAATTTCTTAATTCAAAATAAAATATTAATGAATCCCTGATAATCCAGGGTTGCTATGGTCACGTAGGTTTGGTTACGCATTAAACTTGTGGCCACGAGAAAAATATGTCGTTCCCTCAACATAAGAAGTCGTGGCCATGAGAAATGGATGTCGTTCCCTCAACATAACATCTCGAGGCCACGACATAATCTCATGTTCCCACGAGTTAATATGACGTTCCCACAAATTAATATCTCATGGCCACAACATATTATCACGTTCCCACAACTTAATATGTCGTGGCCACGACAAAACTAAGTGAACCGAATACGACCCCTCCCGGGCACCGAAATAAATAAATAAATAAATAAATAAATATCACTCTGAGGTTTATATTGGAGCAAGTGTCTTTAGTATGAATCATTTATACTGTGTTCCACATTTGGAAGTTTGTTTGTTTGTTTGTTTGTAAGGAAGGAAGGAATATAAATTAAAAAAGAGGGATTTCACATTAACAGGCAAGTGCCTTTATAACACTGTTTCTGCAGCTATATGCGTTGATTAAAGGCTGATCGCGATGTAAATTTATGCTCTGACATACCATTCCATGAGCTTCAAATATCTCTTCGTATGTACCCCATTTAGAGCCCTTAACAACGGACGCACCTCAAATATAATGATTTGGAAAGGCACAATGTCCTTTCGCCAATCTGTGATTGCACTGTTTTGATTAGCTGAGCACACTAGACGTGATCAGGGTCTAGCACAAATAAAAACAAACACTCTTAATTAGAAATGTAAATTAAATTAAAACTGAAGAGACGGCCGCGATTCATTATTCTTTTCTGAATACATTTGTAATCCCAAGGAGGAGTTGAAAACACGTTTTTACAGAGAACGCAGCATTGTGATTTCAAGTTGTTTTTATCATTAAATACGACAAATAAAAGGAGGAAGCCAACGGCCGTCTTTGTTTGCAAAATAAATTATTATGCAGTGAATGGCATCTGCTTAAACAAGGTCTTTGCGTCTATCTAGTCAACCGTGGAGTCTTTTGGAACCCAAATGGGTTCTGTCAGTCGCAGGTCCCTAAAGTAATGTGCTAAAGTACTTAACCTCTCTGTGGGGGGGGGGGGGGCAGTGGGCGGATGGCACCTGAACACCAAATCTGTCACGCACAGGGGCCCCCATCAGGGACCGGACACACAGGGCACGCGACACGCAAGGGTGAACGCAATCTGTCCAGCACAGCATTTACTCAGACGCATTAGACACACATAGGTGCACACACATGCACAAATGCATCATGTTGGTTTTCTGAAACAGCCGTGCACACACCGACATCTCCACGATGTTCTTTTGCTGACATTATGAACTCTCGCTCGCACACACACTGGGCCCGTCAAGTCTACTTCTAAACCGAGTGACAAGACTGGCTGCTTGACTCACTCACACAAACCAACCCACACAAACATGTCAACAGCCATTCAAAATGAGCCACACACACACACACATTTTTCACCCTGAGACACACATGCACCCGACTCAAGAAAACAGTGTCAAGATCACGTCAGGTTAGGCAGACACACATGGACACACGCTGCAACCGGACTGACTTTATGGGCAGGCGAATACACGCTTGAAATCATGTTTGCGTTCACTCGAGCAAACCATCTGAGAGAGCAACACCACACACTGCCCACAACACACCACACCACTTCACAGGCTCTCACTGCTTTCATCACATCTGCCAATCCTGCTCGCATTCAACCGCACTTTGAGAGATGGGCGATGTTACTGTCACACACAATGATTCTCCACTGTCTTTCTTCACTCGTGGGCTTCTGTAGATCCCTTAGTGCTGGCGAATCTCAGAAGAACACCAAAGCCGAAACTCACTAGAGTAGATGCTATGCTAACACAGACTCACAGAGGATAGAGAGAGATTTATATGAAGTATTAATATAAACTTCAAGTGAGTTTGATTGAAGAATGAATCCTGAAGATCTATGGGTCTGAAAAATTACATTTTATCCTATATTGACAAAGGAAAGAAATGATGAGAGAGATATTGGCAACTTTTTATTGCTAATATTTACTGTGCTTTACTGTCAAATTAAACAGTATACAGTACCAAAGTTCTTATAATAAACTATATATATATATATATATATATATATATATATAAAATAAACCCTAAACGGTATACCAAATGACAAAGTTGTACACAGAATTTTTGGACCAAAAAAACAGTTTTCCACAGATTTATACACCTCATCTGTCAAGTCTCTGTATCATCTCACACAAATAAATGTAATTTATTCTCAGCTGCATTTAATAAATTAACCACCTTTATATGCAAAGTTAGAGCAAAAAGTCCAGAATTTCTAGTTTCAAGGTAATTTACCCCAACCATTACAAACAGAAAAGCTTTTCTGCATATAAATCTTAATTTTCTATCCATCTTAATTGTAGTCCTCTATGCGAAAATTACCCAGGAATGAAACAGGAGCCATTTCAAACTATTAGAGAACAATCAGGTGGTCTTTGGTTCCACCTACACTGAGTGTCCAAACGCCCTGATTACAGGTTGTCTGTGTCGCCCACCGGTCCATTCAGATGCTCCTTTCAATAAACCATGTCAACCAAAGAGACTTGAAAAGAACCAGCAGGCTGCCACAAGCTCAAACACTTTGTCCAGGCAATCATTATCCTGTGTCATAACCATAATTGATTCATTTACCTTTCATTCCTTTCAGTTCTTCAGTTCACAGTGCAATTTCAAAGGTATGACAAGTTCAGAAAAAAATGATCAAGAAATCAGTCATTACCTCTAAATTACAGGAACAATCTATGTTTTTTTGTTGTTGTTTTTTCCCCTGTTTTGACCACCACTTACATACCACCACATACATGACATTCTGTCAATATAAACTGCGAACGCTCTGCATAGTTTGCAAATTAGCTAATTAATATAAACATAATTATAAATTGATCCATTGTCATTTGAGATGTAACTTAAAGCTGACATAATAAAATGCTGGGAATATATACGTAAAATGGTGTATTTTCCAAATGACTGTAATTTTCTATAAATCTGTGCCAGAAGCACCCGGACACGTGGATTCACAGCAGCTTACAGTGATCTGTCACGCCACATTTAAGAGCGTCAAAACAGCGTTTATTGTTTGAATTTTGTGAAATAATGTACAGGATTTGAAAGCTGAGACTATTCTTATCAGAAGTAACTAAGCACAAAGCTCTTCATGATAATTGGATTGGAGGCACACTGCAAATAATGTTTTCTGAAGGGAGAACCGTGGATCTGGCAACCCTGGTGATTTATAGGATCAAACAGAAGCAACATAAACAGTGCTGCGTTACTGCGTTGTTGCTTTATTTAACTTGGACAGCCCTAAATTTGACACAAGAAACATTTTCTTCACGCAAAGTTGCTTTTTATATATATATACACACACACATATATATATATATATATATATATACACATATACACACATATACATATACATATACATACATACACACATACATATATATATATATATATATATATATATATATATATATATATGTAACACTTTAGTAAAGGGACCAATTCTCACCATAAACTAGTTGCTTATTAGTATGCCTGTTATTAACATATTGGTTGTTTACTAGTACTAATAAATACTAATAAAGCACATATTCTACATATTATACATCCCTAAACCTACTCAATACCTAAACTTAACAACTACCTTATTAACTAGTAATAAGCAGCAAATTAGGAGTTTCTTGATGCAAAAGTCATAGTTAATGGTTTGTTAATAGTGAAAATTGGACCTTAAAATAAAGTGTGACCAAAATATATATAATGTAAATATATGCACATGTATTCTTAGTCACAGAAGGAAAATGTCACCTTGTGCAAAACATCTGTTTTTTCTACATGCTTGCTTACAACTTACATCACATTCTGCAGAGGAAGGCATGAGACACCCAAGAGAGATTGTGGAATTTTCAATTTTGGAAAGGGAATGACGAGTGCAGTCGTGTCCAGAGGACACGGACAGAAATTAGAGCAAAAGGAAGCTGTCTGGTGGTGGGTTATCAGAGCTTCTCAGATGTTTCGATATGAGGGGGATTTACACAGGAGATCTGGAACCTCAACCATATATTGCTTTACATGATGGTCATATTATTACCTACATTTATATTTCCACTGTCAGGACAGTCTCATAAAGCAGATGTCACTGTAGAGACGTTTATCCTACATCACTGAAGTCAAAAACTCAGTTTGGAGGATACTCTCCAGGCTTGGCTTAGCATTATTTTATTGTGTTTAAATAATGCAGAGAATATGATCATGAATGATACACAAAAGTAGCTTCAACTGAATAATGCAGAGATATTTTTTGAGGAAAATCTTTCTAGTGCCACACTAAAATCTTATTATAAAGATACACTGAAACATGGTGCATAACAATTGGCCACATGAGAACCAATGACATTAATTAATTTTCATAGTACTTTCTTTGACGATATCTTGAAATGTCTCAACTTCCATTGCATAGAAAAGAATAGGATGGAGATTCCACAAACTGGGAAAGTTTGTGTAGTACTTTACACAATGCTTGCTCCAAATACTGCCAGTGCTGCTTTTTACAGCTTTCAATGTGTTTGAAGGTCATAAAATATTGTTGAACTAGCTGTTTTCAACTTTCCGAAAGTAGAAAACTTTAAATTTGGCAGGGCTGCAGGGAGATATTTGATAACCTCTCTCATTGTGTGACCCAGTAAGCACCTCTCCATTTTCACTACATGCTGTTTAGATTATATAAAGGGCAAGATGGCCTCTGTGATTTCAACAAGAGCCAACTGACCCAACTTAGGAATTTACTAATCTCTGTGCAGACGTCACAAGCAGAAGCAGCACCAGTAATCTAAATGATATATTTGTGCATAATTTACACCGTGAAATATTAATGCAGAGATCTATTTTCTGCATTAAAGCAATTCCTATGATACAGTATGTCATTCAAGTGTTGATCTGAGCAATCAGACTGGCACAACCTCAGCTCTCTAGACGACAAATCAAGAACAACTCAAGCGGGAAATAAGAGACAAAAACAGAAAACGAGAAGGGTAAGATAAGGATACAGGGGGAATAAACTCCCTGTGGTCATATATCGCTGTGTGTTGTGACAGATATTACTAATACAAGAAAAAAACTAAATGTCTGCTGCCTGGTTTTGTCTTCACAGGTCATTGAGAGCAACACATACTGCAGGATTGCCAAAATTGGGAGAGGACAATAAAGGACACTGTTTCTTTTTTTTGTTTCTTTTTTTTTAAAGAAAATTACAGGCAGTTTCCATTTCTCTATCTATATATTTGTGTATTGAGCACTGGTGCTAGGTGAATGAATGAATATATACAGTAAATAAATAATGATAAATGCTACCCAGTTCGGCCTGCAGCAATAAATGTGGAAATAAATAAATAAAGAAAAAAGTACAATGAATTTAAGATGAAATCACTTTTGATTTTAACTTACTGACAAGCGACTTTACATCTGTAATAATAATAATAATTAAATAATTAACATAATAATTAAATAATTAAATTTAACATATTATAAAGTGTCACTTATTATCAACACATAGCTTGGCAATTATAACACTATACATATATTTCAAGATGAACAGACTCTGTAATCTTTATCTTTATATCTTTAAATCTTTATATCTGAAACATTTTCATTAAAAAAAGAAATCCAGTGAAAAATGTGCACCAATTAAATACATAAGAAAACTATGAAAAGTGGACTGATTGTCTTTAAATTCCATCAGTTCTAAAAAAATAAAATTACGTAAAAAGTAAATGTCTTAGATCAAAACAGTGAGAAAATTATAAAAAATTTGGTTTTACTGCCTTAGATTTTTTATACCTAATAGCCTACTACTGGAGGGTTACAGACGGAGACCAAGCCAGGTAAAATACATTGTCTTAAAAATGGCAGTCCCCCTCGGCAGCTTGAGTTTCGAACCCCTCCTGGTTGTGGTGCGCGGTCGCCACCACAGCACTTCCTAAAATGGACTTCCTGAACTGAAAAACTTCCCTTCCTTCTCTGCTTATTACACAGATAAGCGAGTGAAATCAGACCAATGATGCCACATCACCCTTTCTAAATTAGTAATTCTAGAAGGTTTCTTCATCAAATGAGTGCCATATTTCTGCTTGCAGGATTGATTACACAATTCCAAAATAACACAAACTACTCAAATATTCAAGTCAAAATGAGATCAAAATTGACTCCATATACTTTCTTAAAGAAATAATTCACCTAAAATTACAATTCAGATATTGACCCTCATGTGATTCAAAAACAATAAAAAAAAAATGGAAATAAAATGGGCTGCTTTAAAGTTTAAAGTCATTGAAATGGAGACTGCTGTATCAAGTAAACGTATGGAAGAGGACAGCCATCATTATTAATCTTACACGTACGCCATAGGATACTTTACGTACACTCTCCAGGCTTAATCCTTTGAGACAATTTGAGCAATTTCCAGGCAGTAAAAGCAGAACCGATTTGAGTCGGAGCCCTTTTCACTCAGTAATTTGTGTATGTCAGGTATGATCATTGAAAAAGAGAATCCAATTAGTCTGCAAATTGAACTCTGACAGAGAAACCTTCTCTGGGTTGCCCTGCCATCTCCACAGGATGTGACTGTTCGTAGATGGAGACACTTCCCTCAGTTGCTACCGACTCATTTGACACACGGGACTTCCAGGGGAGAGAAAGAGTGTTTGTGCTTCAACACAAACCTGACCAGAATGAACAATAATCTATTGAGTAAAGAGCACAAACACATACCAAAAAAGCAGCAGGCAGGAAAGTCCACTCCAGTTTCACTACTGCACCATAAATAAACCCAAGTGAAATGGAAACCTTTTGATTGTATCTTACAAAGACCATCATGAGAGCACACATCCCTAAATGTTTTATATGCACTGAAACCAACACATTGATTGGCTTCAGATGGTGCATATTATCTCACACAACTCACATGAACAAAAATATAATAATAATTAATCAATAATGAATTATACTGAATATTTTGTACTCACAAACTTGTTAGTGACATACTTGTCAAGCTGCACAGAAATGTATAATTCTGATTCTAATTTTTTGGAAGAAGTTTCTTACTGTGAAATATTACAATGCAATATTCTTATAGACATTTATTTTAGCATGCAATTTATTCCAGTGATGGTAAAGCTAAATTCTTACCACATCCATAACACAATTTATTTGAAAAATGTTTTGGAACATTATACATACCTTTACTGTCACTTTATTGCATTCTTTCCTGCTGATTATAATAATTCTAATATATATGCTGAAAGAGAATTAATGTTTCCAAAATACAGCATATTATTGGTTAATATTGGTTACCATCACTTTGAGAGTAAAAGGGGAAAAAAGGGTTTCAAGGAGGACAAAACTGATACACGTGGCTTCTGACGATATACTGGGGTCTTATCAGAATCAGAATCAGAATCAGAATGAGCTTTATTGGCCAAGTATGTTTACACATATGAGGAATTTGTTGTAGTGACAGAAGCTTCACAGTGCAACAGAAAGACAGCAACAGGACAGGACACAGTTAATAAAAGAATAATATACAAATATCCAAATAGGCAATGTACAAAACAGCAAAAACACAATATATAATATAGACAATTATGTATGTACAGGTCAAGTATGTGCAAATTTGAAATGAGAAATAAAATAAAATAAGTGAGTGTGGTGAATGGATAATGTATAATAGTTGTGTGTTCCGCGTTTACTGTCGAGTGTTCATGAGATGGATTGCCTGAGGGAAGAAACTGTTTCTGTGTCTGGTCGTTCTGGTGCTCAGAGCTCTGTAGCGTCGACCAGACGGCAACAATTCAAAGAAGAAGTGTGCTGGATGTGAGAGGTCCAGAGTGATTTTCTTAGCCCTTTTGCTCACTCTGGATAAGTACAGTTCTTGGAGAGTGGGGAGGGTTGTACCAATGATTCGCTCAGCAGTCCGGACTACCCTCCGTAGTCTTCTGAGGTCAGATTTGGTAGCTGAGCTGAACCAGACAGTTATTGAAGTGCAGAGGATGGATTCAATGATGGCGGAGTAGAACTGTTTCAGCAGCTCCTGTGGCAGGTTGAACTTCCTCAGCTGGCGAAGGAAGTACAACCTTATGAAGCAAAATGATCAGCCTGTGTAAGAAAATGAACATTATTTTCAACATTATTACCTGTAATCCATAGCCTCAGGCAAACAGTCTGGAGTGATTTCCAATTCATGAACGAATCATTCTTCCAACCTGTTCTTTTAAGTGAGTGAACCAGTTCACCAAATTACTGAATCAAAACTCACTTTAGTACAAGCCTGACAATCACTGTGACTCCAAATGAGCCAAAACACCGGTTTATATGATCCTATGATGCTGGTTTTTGCCAACTCATTCAGCACTTCAGTTACACTGAACTGTGGAAACTAGGTCAGACTAGGACCAAAGACCAATAAGCTGGTGATATGTGCATGTGTGAACAGAGAACTTTTATGAAGGGGTGAAGTTTATATTTTTATTTTTTTCCCTTATGGGTTTATGTAAAAAGTGAGTTTATCAAGACTAGCTTATTGAGTTTATATGCATTGACCATGTAAAACATCTGCGTTTCACAGCATTTTTGGGTGCTTTAATAATATAATTGCGTATACATTACGTCATTGCATGATTACATAAATGAATTGGTGAATCAATTATTTGAACCAGTTCATTGAAACAAGCCAGTTCGAGGAAAAGAATCACACTTTTCCTTTTGTTTGGGCTTTGGATTACAGAAAACAATGTTGTAAGTAGTGTTCAGTTTCTTGCACAGTCCTGTCATTTTGCTTCATGAGACCTCACCCATGTTGTAGGGAATCACAAGTATTAATTTTGTGCTCCCTGAGATCTTTTTTTTTTTACTCTTATAGTGAAGGTAGCTTCTGACTTGCATTTTATGAATCACCGAAGACCATGATTTCAGGTAAAAATCTTAAGTACTGTTCTGTAAATTAACAGCAAATTTTAATTTAAATTTTTTTTTTTTCATTTCAAAATGTATATGTAATCATATACATCTTCATTAATCTTAATTGAAAATACTAAAATAAAATAAAATAATTTGAAAAACTGGACGACACGTTTTCCAGCAGAATGCTTCCTTGGGACTACTGAGAATGTGTCTTCGAGTGTGAAAATGGAGGTTGTACCTACGAAAAGATGTGAGCCGTAATTAAAGCCCACATACCGAAGACGTTCTCCTCTGTGGGATTCACAGCTGCAGAGGTGCAGGTTCCCACTCAGCAAAGAAGATTGAATTTAGCCCACATCTCTGCATGGGAGCACTGATTTATCAGCAACAGCAAAATGCTACATATGTAGAAACCTTTATAGAGATATTCACTTCAGTTACTCAGAGCCCTGTGAAATGGCTCTAAAAAAAAAAAAGAAAGAAAAAAAAAAGAAAAGAAGAACAACAACAAGAACAAGAAAATGAAGGTAATTGTTTCCTGAACCAATTAGGCAGAAAAAAAGTCAATACTTTTTAGTGCTTGTTAATGAGCAGAAGGTATAGAGTCATGCACTGGGTATGTTTACCTTGCACAAAGTCCCACGGTATTCATTAGAGGTCACACAAATATTAGGCTGATGTTGCTTAGCGATAGAGAGACACAATGGCTGTTTCTATTCAGAAGTTTTGCTGATGTGATGCCAAAGCTAACAACACCCACGTCTCGATTTTCTGTCGCCACCTCCCCTGTTCCCCTTCATTACAAGCTTGAAAAGCCTCACACCCACTTCTGAAATCATTACAGACGAGAAATCTGCGTCTACTATAATCCGCACTTTAAAATTAAGCATCAGTTCAGACAGCAACTGGAGCTAACGTCAACGTAATTCCCCCAGACGTGTGATTCTGCCTCTGGTGTGAACATTTATGGAAAAACAATAATGTGCTCGTAGGAGCATGTGATCTGCAGCCTGAGCACCTGAATAATGGCGAGTCAGGCCGTGAGGGTGCCATAACGCGGCAAGCCCTCGTCTCAGGCACCTGGTCATTAGAGGGGAAAAGCCCAGAGGAACTTGTTAAAGGACGAAGGGAAATAGTGGTAAATAAGGTTAATTGGGGCGATCTGTCAGAACGGAGACGATGCGTTCGCTGACACGACACCAGCCATAACACGACTCCCTCCATCGCTGT
>JAFVLL020011855.1:0-33400 GCA_021397915.2 Tor tambroides
CCTGAAGAAAAAAAGAAATAAGACTTTAATCTGCAGAAAACAATGGAAGCCAGTTTTTGCCACAGAATAAAAAATATAAAAGGTAATTGTGACTTTTATCTCAGTATCTCAGAGCTTACATCTCACATTCTGACTTTTTTTCTCAGAATTGTGAGATATAAACTTAGAAATCAGAAAAAGTCAGAACTGTGAGAAATTCAGTTGCAAGTAAGAGTTTATAACTCAGATTTGTGAGAAAAAAAAGTCGCAGGTATACCTTTTTTATTGTTTATTCTGTAGCAAAATAAAAAAAACAAAACAATTGTGAGACATTAAGTCATAACTCTGAGAAAAAAGTCAGAATTGCAAGATAAAAAGTTGCAATTACCTTTTTAATTTTTAAATTCTGTGGCATTAATGGACTACCATAGTATACTAAATAAATCTAGAATGTCAAAGCATGACATTTATCAAACATTTAATTTAATAAAAACAAAATTACAAAAACAAATGTTTAAAACAGCTATCTTGACCCAGCATTAGATAATAAGGTTTCATGAATTAGAACATATTGAAGTATTATTCAAATAATGTTACTTGTATATATAATGTAAATTATATTGTGTGATATTAACATGTACAACTCTAGCAGGAATAGCATTTTAAGTCTCAAGATCTGACTATAGATCTCACAATTTTATCAAATCGTATTTTGTTCATAAATGTTGTGATTCTAAAAATAAAATTTTGAAAAAAATAATTGGTTACCGGAATATTAATAGTCAAATCTCTCCACTCTCTCAACAAAAATGTACAGCTGTTTTCAGTGCAGCAGTGTTCAGTGCAGTTCTTACTCAGAATCTACAGCTCTGCATATGTTGTATGTCAGTTTTGTTATTCAATGCAAATTTGGAATGGCTTGCACCATGCTTTACTGTATGAGCTACAGGAATGCTTTACATACAGTAGAACAGCGAATATATAATTTTTATGGGCAAAGTAATGTTCAACACAAGTAATGGTATAAAATGAAACTATGCTTAATTTTGCAACATACTATTGAATGATGTCAGTAATGTTTCAGTTAATAGAATAACTTTTATTTATAAATAAGATGTGATGGCTCTTACAATAACATTTAAAGAGCAACATATACGAACATTTGAAGTACACACCAACACATTTTCATAAGATGTAGTGATGATTATCATACTGAGAAGATTGACATCTTCATGACAGCTTTATGAAAATCAGAGCACAGGGCAATTTGTTTTATTGGAGTACACAAACATTGAACATGTTATGTAATTCTTTAATTCTTCAAAATTTGAGTTATTAATGAAAAGGGTAACATCAGCTATGGAGACCTACAGAAGGGCAGTTTGCCAACCCTGTGAATGAAGAGAAGAGGTTGCACAAAACCAGCCAGAAAGAAACATGTAAGGCTCAGTGATTCTAGTTCATGGCTAGCAGGAAGTGATAGAATATATTGTAATGCTGTGACTGAACTGGGAACATAAGTGATTACTAAAGTCACAGTAGTTATTAGAATGAGGTAAAATGCTTTCCTCTTTGTGTGATTTTCTTCATCTCTCTGTCTTCCTCTCTCTCCAGGTCCGGGCTTCTTCAGAGCTCTGAGAACAGCCAAGCAGCAGAACAAGTCTATGGCGAGGAAGATTATAAAGTGTACCAGGTACAGGCATTTAAAAAGGCGTACGTTACATGGATGTATGAGTTCCAGAGAAAACACATTATATATAATGATCATTATCCAGGTAACAATAGAGCATGCAACTTTGTATCTGAGAGGTTTGTACTTTAGAAAGGTTAGAGGATGAATCACTGCCAGGTAACGCTCAACACAGATCAGACACTGAAAGAAACAGGCATTGGCAATAAATCCTGATAAAAACATTCTAACATACCAAAGCCTTGGAAATACATTGGCAAGCAGAGTTATCAATGAACGCAGACATAACATAATCTCACAGACAGAGATGTTCAGATTGAAGAATTCAGATGCAATTCCTCTTCCTGTCCCTTTGAAAATAAGCCACAGAATATAGGAGTGTATAGGAAGACCGAACAGGATACCGATGACATTTAGTGTAACATCACATGGTGCATTGTTATAATATCTGGACAGATAGGTTATGTTACATGCTTCATATATTGGAGATATGGCAGTTTCATTCGAGATGTTCATCATACAACTGTCTTTGATTTCACCTGAACAAAAATAAGGAATAGAATCAGACAGAAAACAAAATGTCAATCTACAATATAAAACAACAAATGTATCATATTTTTAATTTAACACAAAAATGAATATTTCAAGCCAGCATCTGATATGTGACCCTGGACCACAAAACCAGTCTTAAGTAGCACAGGTATATTTGTAGCAATAGCCAAAAATGCATTGTATGGGTCAAAATTATTGCATTTTTTTTATGGCAAAAATCATTAGGATATTAAGTAAAGATCATGTTCCATGAAGATATTTTGTAAATTTCCTACCGTGAATATATCAAAACTAAATTTTTGATTAGTAATATGCATTGCTAAGAACTTCATTCTCAACCCAGCATCTGATATTATGGTTTCATTAATTAAATATATTAGGTTTGTTTGTTTTATACAATGTATATTGTATTATATTACTATATTATGTAATAGTCACATATACGCCTCTAGATTAAGCATTTGATTTGATTTTTAGTCTAAACATATGTAATCTGATCATTTAAAAATATTTTGTAAGTAAATGATATGGTAATAAAATAATTGGTTACCGAACTTTTAATAGTCAAATCTCTCCCCAGAAATTTCCAGCTGTCTTCAGTGCATCAGTGATCAGTGCAGTTCTCACTCAGAATCTACGACGCTGGATATGTTATATGTCAGTTTTATTATTCAATGCAAATTTGGCATTGTTATGCTTTAGTCTTTGAGCTACAGGAATGCTTTACATAGAACAGCAATACATAATTTTGGTGGACAAAGTAATGTTCAACAGGGCTAATGGTATAAAATTAAACTCTTAATATTGCAAACATACTATTGAATAACATCAGTACTGTTTCGGTTTTATAGGGTAACTTTTATTTATAAATATGATTTGATAGCTCTTACAATAACATTTAAATGCACAACATATACAGACATTTACACACCAATGTATTTTCATGAGATGTTCTGATGAATATCAGACAGAGAAGACTGACATCTTCATGGCAGCTTTATGAAAATCAGAGCACAGGGCAATTGTTTTTGTTGGATTACACAAACAATCAGCATGTTACGCAGTTGTTTAATTCTTTAAAAACTGAGTTATTAATGAAAAGGTTTAGATCAGCTATGGAGACCTACAGAAGGGCAGTTTGCCAACCCTGTGAATGAAGAGAAGAGGTTGCACAAAACCAGCCAGAAAGAAGCATGTAGAACTCAGTGATTCTAGCTCATGGCTAGCAGGTATTGATAGCATATATTGTAATCCTGTGATTGAACTGGGAACGTAAGTGATTACTAAAGTCACAGTAGTTATTAGTATAATTAGAAATGCTCTTCTCTTTATGTGATTGCCTTCTTCTCTCTCTCTCCCTCTCTCTCCAGGTCTGGGCTTCTTCAGAGCTCTGAGAACAGCCAAGCAGCAGAACAGGTTTATGGCGAGGAAGATTATAAAGTGTACCAGGTACAGGCATTTAAAAAGATGCATATTACATGGGTGCACAAGTTGCAGAGAAAACACACAACATGCAATAATCATTATCCAGGTAACAATAGAGCATGCGACTTTGTATCTGAGATGTTTGAACTTCAGAAAGGTTAGAGGATGAACCACTGCCAGGTAACGCTCAACACAGATCAGACACTGAAAGAAACGGGCAGTGGCGTTAAATCCTGACAAAAACATTCTAACGTACCAAAGCCTTGGAAATACTTTGGCAAGCAGAGTTATCGATGAACGCAGACATAACATAATCTCACAGACAGAGATGTTTAGAGTGAAGAATTCAGATGCAATTCCTCTTCCTGTCCCTTTGAAAATAAGCCACAGAATATAGGAGTGTGTAGGAATACCGAACAGGATACTGATGACTTGTAGTGTAACATCATATGGTGCATTGTTATAATATCTGGACAGGTAGGTTATGTTACATGCTTCATTTGTTGGAGATATGGCAGTTTCATTCAAGATTTTCATCATACAGTTGTCTTTGAGTTCACCTGAACAAAAATAAGGAATAGAATCAGACAGAAAACAAAATATCAATCTACAATGTAAAACAACAAATTTATCATATTTTTAATTTAACACAAAAATGAATATTTCAAACCAGCATCTGATATGTGACTCTGGACCACAAAACCAGTCTTAAGTAGCACAGGTATATTTGTAGCAGTAGCCAAAAATGCATTGTATGGGTCAAAATTATTGCATTTTTTTATGTCAAAAATCATTAGGATATTTAGTAAAGATCATGTTCCATGAAGATATTTTGTAAATTTCCTACCATGAATATATCAAAACTAAATTTTTGATTAGTAATATGCATTGCTAAGAACTTCATTTGGACAAATTTAAAGGCGATTTTCTCAGTATTTAGATTTTTTTGCACCCTCAGATTCCAGATTTTCAAACAGTGGTATCTCAGTCAAATATTATCCTATCCTAACAAACCATACATCAATGGAAAGCTTATTTGTTCAGCTTTCAGGTGATGTATAAATCTCAATTTCAAATATTGACCATTATGACTGGTTTTGTGGTCCAGGGTTTAAATATATTAAAGTGTTGTTTTATATAATGCATATTATAGTATATTATTATATTATGTAATATTCACATATACACCTCTAGATTTAGCATTAGATTTTTTTTTAGTCTAAACATATTTAATCTGACTATTTTTAAAAATTATTTTAAAATATTTTGTAAGTAAATGATATGATAATAAATGATATGATAATAAAATAATTGTTTACCGAAATATTAATAGTCAAATCTCTCCACTTTCTCAGCAGAAATGTACAGCTGTCTTCAGCGCATCAGTGATCAGTGCAGTTCTCACTCAGAATCTACAATGCTGGATATGTTGTATGTAAATTTTATTATCCTATGCAAATTTGAATATGTATATGGTGATTTATGAGTGTTAACATAGAAAATACTTAATCATTAGTTAACCTTTGATTCCTAAATTCTCACATATTCGTATTTAAAAATACTTGAGGTATGTAATGATTTCATCATATTGTATCTCTGGTCCTAGTCCTCGTTCCGTCTCCATTCCTGATTGGCTGTAGTGGTGGATAAATGACATTCAAGTGATCATCACTTTCCCCAACTCATTCCAAAAGGAAAAGCACTTCAAGTAAGTACTCTGATGGAAGTCTGATGCCATTACTGCCTCATACGTGGCTGTTTGATACACCCTACAGGGATCCATATGTCACTGCATGTCACATTTAATTGAATTTTTATTTTGTTTTTAGTGAATATAGTCTTTCTTGACATTAAAACTGAGTAAATATAAGCACAGAAGTATATAGCATTGTCATTAAAATGAATATGCAAAACCACAAACAAACAAAAAGTATGAGATAAGCAAAAGTTTTATTTCTACCATTTTTGGGGTGGTTAAATAAGCATCTAAAAACATATTTCTTATTTACACAATAATAGCAGGACAATATAGGTCTTTATATACTTAATAAATAGAAAAATAAGAAATAAGTGAGAATAAATAAACAAAATAGTTATATAATTAAATTTAACATGTTACAATCTATATATGTCTGTTCACACCTGTTCACAAACATTTTCATACTGTTTATATAATCGAGAGAAGATTGACATCATGGAAATCAGAACACAGGACATTTGTTTTTACTGAGAAGAGCAAACAATGAACATGACATTTTGTGACGTCTATTACCCACCAGCCACTTTTTGTGGAGTGCTTTTAATATAGTAAGGTAATAAAAGAAATGTGTTGTGCAACTACCGAGACTTACAGAAGGGCAGTTTGCCAAACCTGTGAATATAGATTAAAGGTTGCACAAAACCAGGCAGCATGAAGAACGTGGAACTTAATGAATCCAGTTCTGGGATTGTCTGTATTGGCAGTATATGTTGCAATGCCACAAATAAACTCGGAACATATGTGATTAGTAAAGTCACAGTAGTTATTAGAATGAGATCAAATGCTCTTCTCTTCACACGGTTTTCCTCCTCTCTCTGTCTCCCTCTCTCTCCTGGTCCTGACTGCTTCAGAGCTCTGAGAACAGCCAAACAGCAGAACAGGTTTATGCAGAGAAAGAGTAAGAACTGTAATATGTACAAATATGTAAAAATGTGAGTGAAACAGGGCTTTGTAAGCAGAGAAAGCACACAGTAGAAAGCAATCATCATCCAGATAAAAATGGAACATGCAACTCTGTATCTGAGAGGTTTGAACTTCAGAAAGGTTAGAGGATGAACCACTGCCAGGTAACGCTCAACACAGATCAGACACTGAAAGAAACGACCAGTGATGACGAATCCAGAAAAAAACATCACAATGTCCCACAGCCATGGAAATATATTGAGCATTGCAGTAGTCAATGAGCGCAGACAGAAAATAATCTCACAAACTGAGATGTTCAGCGTGAAGAATTCGGATGCAATTCCTGTTCCTCTGCCTGTGACAATAATCCACACAATGTAGGAGTGTGTAGGAAGACCAAACAGGAATTGGATGACATGTAATACAACATCATAGGGCAGCAGTTTATTTCCCATCGAAAAGGTGATGTTACATGTCGGAGTTCTACTAGTTTCCACTGAGATGTTCGTCATGTTTGAACCTGTTCAAAAAATACATCAACAAATCTTTTGGTTCAGAGATAGGTTCAGATTCAGCTGATGTTGTGAAAAGCTGAATTGGGACTATTGCAGCAATATTGCTGAGAGAATATAATCATATACATCAGATGCGCATACTGACAGACTCCAATCCGTCAACTAATGTCTTGTGAAGTGAAAAGCTGTGTGTTTGTAAGAAACAAATCCATCATTAAGGTGTTTTAACTTTAAACTGTCACTTCTGGCCAAAATACCAGTTCAAAATCCATAGCAACGCTTCCTCCAGTGAAAAAGTCCATCCCCTGTTGTCTTCTCACATCAAAATCCACCAGCATATTTGTATAGAATTGTTTTGGACTTTTTTTCCTCCTGATTCAGACGAGACTACTTTTTCACTGAAGAAAGCGACATTATTGATAGAGGACACATACTTTAGCTGGAAGCAATTGTTTGAAGTTAGAAACGTCTTGATGGATTTGCTTTCATGAATTACAAACATGCAGCTTTTCGCTTCACATAACATTAACTGATGTCAAGACATTAATTGTTGTGATGTTTTTATCAGCTACTTGATCACTCATTCTGATGGCACCCATTCACTTCTAATGAAACTATTCCTTAAATTGTTTTCATTTTAGTGGCTTTTCCATCTGTACCTGTGATCAGCATTATAATATGACTCCTGAAGTGCAAATAAATAAATAAATAAATAAATAAATAAAATAATGTCAGAATTCTGCTATTAACGCCTTGTCATAAAGTACAATAAACAACATCAGATCATTTCATACATTAGTCATTATTCAAAATATTAGTCATTAATCAAAAAAAGTTTAATACCTGAATTTTGATAATCAAATCTTCTGACTCTGTGCTGTAAGATGAACAGCGTAGTTTTGACTGCAGTTTCCGCAATGCTGAATGTGTTAGTCCATGAATGCAGCAGCATATGTATGCAAATATTATGAGTGGGCATCCAGTTCAAATACACCTGTGATGCTTTGTTTGAGTGTCATATCATAGAACTGATCGTGTGAAAACCGAAGAATTAATTCATTAACTTTATTAAATTAATTAACTTTGTTTTCATTCTAGGGACTTACATGCATAAAGTAAATTATTTATCTATATATCTATTTTTAAAGTGATGTGACTGATTATCATTTCCTTTTAAAACCTTTGACTATATTTCATTTCAAATGGTTCAAATGAATGCAACAAATTAGGATTTAAAGCTATGAATATTATATATACTGTATCCATGACTTACCATTAAAACAAACTCAAAAAAGCTGTATAATAATAATTCTTCTTTAATAAAATTACTAATTTGCCCATTATAGTATGTCAAACCGCAGGACACTTCCCTAATATTTCAAAAGCTATTGATAACTCTCCTGTCACATTCAAAATGACATGCTGATGACATGATTTGCATGCAACAGTTGTGGATATAATTTAAATGCTAAGTATACTAATCTCAGAGACTTTGTTTTGAACATGCAAATAAATATGACCCCTCTCGATTCCGTACAGTGTTACACAAGATTGCTTAAGAAAAAAAATGCAGCATCTTTTAATTTAATTTAAATTAAATTAAATTAAATTAAATTAAATTAAATTTAATTTTATTGTTTTATTTATTCATTCTTTTGTTGGTTTATTAATTTATTTAGGAAAAGCCAAAGGCATGGGTTTGATTTTGGCATTGGTGGGGACATACCAATCCTAAAGCAATGGAAAAAAAGCTTTAGATGATCATATTCCTCAATTTTTCCACATTTAATAAGAAAAACAAGTTTAATAGAATTTGATTATATCTGCACTGAAGTTTAACAATAAGTTGTTCACTTTAATCAAACATGATTTCTTGACTTGTGCAGTTTGTCCACCTGGTAGAGAAAAAGAAAAGAAGGCACCAAACCAGTCAATTCAAAACAAGCAACACTAACAGAAAAGATAGCAAACAGACATTGTTTTGAACATTAAAAAAAATCATTATTGCAATAATATATGGAACATACAGGAAAATAATTTTCCAAGTAATTATCTGAATGACATGAAAGGCTCTTCTCTTCATGTGGTTTTCTTCTCTCTCTTTCCTTCTCTCTCCTGGTCCTGACTACTTCAAAGCTCTGAGAACGGCCAAACAGCAGAACAACTGAATGGAAAGGACGGGGACGAGCTGTGACAGTATGAAACCAAATAATGGCACAGCAGTGACTGAAAGCAAAAACAAAGTAATGACCCCACAGGAGACAAAACTAACCACCCAGACAACAACAGAACACACCACTCTGTATCTGAGGGGCTTGAACTTCGGAAAGGTTACAGGATGAACCACTGCCAGTTAACGCTCAACACAGATCACACACTGAAACAGAGGATGACCAGTTGTGCCTAGTCCTTGTAGAGAAAAACTGGGAATGAGAAGCATTTGAAACTTATATGTGAGAAGGTTCAAGACAGAGCTCAAACAGAGGACGATATCACAGACAGCAAGGTTGAGACTGAAGAACTCTGCCGCTAGTCCATTCCCTGTTCCTCTTACTATAAGCCATATCACATAGGAGTTGTTAGGAAGACCCAGAAGGAGACTGATGATGTCTATCACTGAGGCCATTTTAAAACCAAGTACCACATTAGTGTAATAAGTACATTAAATGATTATATGTTTATTCTTGTTGCTAGTATTTTAATTGTAGCCTGTTTAATGATTATGAGCATTACAAAACAAATGTATGATATTCTATTCCACAAAGCTGGCATGGAGGTATGTATAATTACAATATAAAGTCATTATGATTGTTATTGTTATTAATAGCCTATTTTCTAAAGTAAGGTACATGTAAGATAAAAGTACATATGTGATGAAGATGTTTAATTCTGCGAAGCAGTTTATGTCAGCGTACAAATTCGCTCCCTTCATTTCATTCACTCCTTTCTGATATATTGCACGCAACTGCCTACACTACATAGAGATTAGTGTGAGCGATTTCGGACACAGCAAGTCACTTGCTTTATTTTTTAAATGAATCAGTCATTTGAATGAATCAGTTGAATTAGACTCAACGACTCACTCATTAAGACAGTCACTTGCTGCCATCTACTGGTGGTTTGCTTTCATATTTATCATTGCATTTTCCCCCAACATTTTATATTTGTATGTACAAAAAAAAAAAAAAGTATTAAAACATTTTTCTTAGCTATTTGCAATGTAGCAGTGTAAATGCATTTATGCCACCTCTCAGCTTCATTAAACAGATGTGAACTAGATGTGTAAATACATCTAAATGCCACTTCAGATGCAGCTGCAGCCAATAGTATGTTTCTGCGATACATGAAGCTGCCTGAAGTATACATACTGTATAAGCAGACTCCTTCCCTCGGTCAGAATCGAGGGGTTGAGGAGGGTCTGTCCACATAAATTTCCCTCGTCCACTTTATGAAATGGAATGCACTTCAAATGACTGTGATTAGGGAAGTTTGATGGTGTGTGTCTAAAAGCAAAATAGAACGCAGCCATAGTCGTTGAGTGTACATAGCTGTACACTTGTTATTGTGATGCATTAAGGGAATGAATGAGTGCACTTCTACTATGGTTTTGGAAACCAAATGGCTGTTCCATCAGATGGTTATTGTGGTTATTGAAAGCAAGTGGTCATCATTCTCGGCTGTGGGTGTATTTCTACGACACTTGCTGTCTCTCAGCTGATCAATGATTTTTGTGAACATATTTTTGTTGTTGTTGTGGTTGAAATTTTCTTTTTTTAGCCCATTTACAAATTAACTACTGATAATTGTAAAGTTTTTTTTATCTTATCTCATGAAGGTATACACTCTGAAAGAAGACAACACAATGTCATGTCATATACTGTACTGTATGTAGCCTATAGGTAATATTTTTGCAAATGCTGGCATCTGGACCCATCCCAAGTTGAAAAGTGCAAGTTGCGTCTCCATACAAAACACAGAAACTGGGAAGGCAGACAGTTCAGCTCTACAGGTGACTTATAATTTTTGCATGAATAATTGAATAATCGGTTGATTATTGCTGCTTGTTTTGTCTAACTTGTTTTCATTTGATAGTAGTTGATAAGTTGCACATACATTTTTGGTTTAGTGAGATCTTCCCCAATGATGGATCAAACTCTTCTGATTACGTCTTTTCTAATTATTTTTAGTATCTTTAAACTCTCCAGATAAGATGACAATGGTCGTACAGTGCCCTACATTGCTAATTAGTAAAACACATTAAAATGCGGTTGTTGCTTTCGTGAAAATAATTGTATTAAACACTCAAATACAGGACATACAACCGTATGCTGCTGTATTCAACTTTATGATGCTTTATTGGAGCTTTACAAGCAGCAGTCATCCTTGCTGTGGTACAACAGTGCCACTTGCCATTTGAACTAATCAGTTCAATCAAATTAAAATGTATAGAGTTTGTCATAATGAAATAGCTACATAGCCTACAGTCTGGAAGGAAAGACCATAATTATTCAGATGGAAATAATCAAACTTTTTAATATACAAAAATAAAAGCTAGCAAAAATAAATAAGCAAGCAACAGATGTAAAAGTCAGTAACTCACAGACATTTTTGTAAAAGTTGCATGTTTTATGATGAACAGAGGCAGGAGCATTTCCTAGACCGGTGCAGATACAGAAAAGGCTGCACAGAACTACCCAGAATAAAAAAAGCAAAACTAATAGGCAAGACAACTAAAATCTTGTTGTATTAAGATATGATGAGATAATGAAAGGTGCATATATGATTACCATTGTCACGGTAGTTATCAAAATCAGATAAAATGCTTTTCTCTTCATGTCATTTTCTTCCTCTTTCTTTCTCTCTCCAGGTCCAGACTGCTGAGAACAGCTAAACAGCAGAACAACTGGATGGAGAGAAAGAAAAGGAACTGCAGAAGGACAAACCAAGTAAATGCATTAATGTTGTTTGACAGAAAGATGAACATAGAGAACAAACAGGAGCCAACACCCAATAGCCAGACAACAACAGAAGAGACCATTTTATATCTAATTGGCTTGTACTTCAGAAAGGTTACAGGATGAACCACTGCCAGGTAACCACTGATGAGACACTGAAACAGAGGACGAATGGCGATGGCTAGTCCGAGTGAAAGTCTCTGTATTGTTACAAAAATTGAAAACCTCTCTGACAGCAGAAAGGCTAAAGAAGACACAGAAAAAAATATCTCGCAAACGTTGAGATTGAAGTTGAAGAATTCTGATGCAATTCCATTTGTTCCTCTGATAATAAGCCACATGACATAGGAGTATGTAGGAACACCAGACAATAGATTAAAGCATAGGACAACAATCCGAAGGCCATCTGTTGATGAAGATGTGTGTGTTGTGATGTTGCTGTAAAATTGAACCTCAGGTGAGGTGAAGTTCCCACTGGAGTTGTTCATCTGTACAGAGCCTCTGATGACTGTATGAAATGATCAAAATATCCAGTCAACCCAGTCAATGAAAGAAACAAGCTATACTGTTCACACATATCTCACTTCATATTAAAAAGTGTTGTATTCAATACTGCAAATACTATAAAAATGGTGTAGGATTAACTTTGAAACAGTTTTCAACCTGAAATTGCTAGTAAATTTAACAAATAATTACAGCAAATCAGCAAGCAACACAGTGAATCAAACATTAAATTTTAAAGTAGAGAGATTGATAATATTTTCTTGTAAAACATACTTCAGTAACTTCAGTACTATTATTTAGAACTTCAGAAACAAATTTCAGTGTGCAATAAAATATGTATAAGAGGATAATGATTAATTCTCAAACATTTATAAAGTTGAATCTCCAATCTCCAATGTGAATGTGAAATATTTTGTAATGATCTGTAATCTCTTTTCTGTAAAACAAATAAATCTAAACCCAACTTTACATAACAGCTTATCTAATGTTGCCCATAATTCTCATTCGCCGTCTGGACTGCGTCATTTACGTACAAGTCGACATCCGGTTGAGTGTTCGAAACAGGTGCTGGCATATGAGA
Organism: Tor tambroides; assembly: GCA_021397915.2. Lineage (NCBI taxonomy): Eukaryota > Metazoa > Chordata > Actinopteri > Cypriniformes > Cyprinidae > Tor > Tor tambroides. The sequence goes on from JAFVLL020011855.1 coordinate 12,863, forward strand.
AGAAACACCGAACAGTGCTAACCAAACGTTTTACGGCTGTGCGGGAACGAGTGAGTTGGAGTATTGTGAAGACGGCGACGCAGAGCGATCACGGGTGCAGCTGTGGAAGACCAGGGAAACAGCGTGTACCGAGTCGAGCGCATCAGCGGTTGCTGTTTGGAGGAGCGAATCAACGAGAGCTGGTCGGAGACGAGTGAGACCGCGGTTGGTGAGACGGCGACGGAGGATTGCACAACGCTGGAAATTAACTAGACTGGGTAGTGGGAATGGCTACCCAGTCATATTGTGAGTACAACTCTAGTTGAAGATCGTCTGATGAGCGTTGTGTTGCGCATTTTGCATCTAATTCATAATAAGAGACTAAGAACTAATTTCCAGTATAACTTGCTATCCATAGCTCTTGTTTCCTTTTGCTGTGGGGTGATTTATTTGGGTTGCAGTGCGTATTATATGGAGTGGGGATTTGTGTGCACCAGTGGGAGTGTAGTTAGCTTTTTCTTGCATTGGACTGGAGGTACTGGTAGTTGTTTCTTATTTCTTTTTAGTACACCATAATCTCTGGATCTGTGGGAACCTACCTGCTGAGATCAACCCAACCCAGGACATTTGTTTATCCACCATAAGGACATCATACCAGACTGTGCTGAGGACTGCATCCCTTTTGATAACTGTTTTTTTAATATTGAGATCATTTTATAGTCTAATAAAGTATTTTTGTAGTTCGATCTATCTGTTGAGTGTCAATACTGTCCAGTCCCCAGTGAAAGATTAACTTGGGTCCTGGGTTCCATTAAAACAACCTAGGTGGCGTAGTCGGCTACTTGTATTTAATTGGGGTTAAAATAGTATTGTTGATTTTTATTGCAAAGAGCCCTTTTGACTATTCGTATTTTGCTGCGCTGCAGCGCGCCACAAATGCTCTCATTATAACAAACATAGACTCAATGTTAATGAGATATTAATTGTACAGTGTAGAGCTTTATTGATTATAACAGAACTTGAGCATGATGAACTACGATGAGCAACAACTTTTTATTGATTATAAGGAGACCACTCTTTGCGCTCTTTCTAGGTTATAATCCATTCAGAATTTGAATAAATTTACTCCGGAATTCACTCTCCGATAGCCATAGATCCAGTATTGCCGCTTGCTATTTTCTAGCGTTTACTACTTCAGTCAACTACGTGAAAGTGGAGCAGGTCCGAGCTGGTGTGATTGAGTGGAGAGGGGACTAGATATACAATTAAACCACTATCCACATTAACTAAATGAGGTAAGCATGTAGAGTTATATTTAAGACAAATTATTTTTTATGGGGAAAAACATTTAAATGTCAATTTGATTATCAAAGATAAGTTTTAAGGGAAAAAATGACTGAATTTAGGGGGATTTTAAGCACTCAAATACAGGACAGACAACCACTACAAATGCTGCTGTGTTCAACATTATGTTGCTTTATTGGAGCTTGACAACCAGCAGTCAACCTTGCTGTAGTACAACAGCGCCACTTGCCATTTAAACTCATCAATCTAATTACAATGTATGGAGTTTGTTTTAATGCAATAACAAACTATCTGTAATTAAAGACCATATTATTCAGATGGAAAGAAGCATAACTTTTTCATATACAGAAATAAAAGCTAACAAATAAGCAAATCCAACAAATGCATAAGTTACTAACTCACAGAATTTTTTGTAAAAGTTGCATGTTTTATGATGAACAGAGGCAGGAGCATTTCCCAGAACGGTGCAGATACAGAATAGGCTGCACAAAACCACCCAGAATAAAAAAAGCTAAACTAATAGGCAAAACTGAATAATTTTGTTGTATCAGAATGCAGAATGATGAGATAATAAAGGGTGCATATATGATTACCATTGTCACAGTAGTTATCAAAATCAGATAAAATGCTTTTCTCTTCATGTCATTTTCCTCCTCTTTCTTTCTCTCTCCCGGTCCAGACCGCTTCAGCCCTCTGAGAACAGCTAAGCAGCAAAACAACTGGATGGAGAGAAAGAGAAAGAACTGCAGAAGGACAAACCATGTAAATGCAATAATGTTGTTTGAGAGAAGGATAAACAGAGAGAACAAACAGGAGCCAACACCCAATAGCCAGACTACAACAGAACAGACAATTTTATATCTAATTGGCTTGTACTTTAGAAAGGTTACAGGATGAACCACTGCCAGGTAACGCTCAACACAGATCAGACACTGAAACAGAGGACGAATGGTGATGGCTAGTCCAAGTGAAAGTCTCTGTATTGTCACAAAAATTGGAAACATTTGGGACAGCAGAAAGGCCAAAGAAGACAGAGAGAAAAATATCTCACAAACATTGAGATTGAAGTTAAAGAATTCTGATGCAACTCCATTTGTTCCTCTGATAATAAGCCACATGACATAGGAGTATGTAGGGACACCAGAGATTAGATTAAAGCACAGCACAACAATCTGCAGAGCATCTATTGATGAAGACTTGTGTGTTGTCATGTTGCCGTAAAATTGAACCTCAGGCGAGGTGAAGTTCCCACTGGAGTTGTTCATCTGTTCAGAGCCTCTGATGACTGTATGAAATTATCAAAATATCCAGTCAATGAAAGAAACAAGCTATACTGTTCACACATCTCACATTACAGTATATTTTAAAAAAATTGATGTATTCAATACTGTAAAGTATAATTTTCACCCTGAAATTGCTAGTAAGTTCAACAAATAATTACAACAAATCAGCAAGTAACGATCTAAGTAACAAATTATACATTCAATTTAAAGACTAATGGTATTTTCTCAAAATGATCGATTTTTCTTTTATGCCAAAAATCGTTAGGATATTACATAAAGATCATGTTCCATGAAGATATTTTGTAAATTTCCTACCTTAAATATATCAAAACTTCATTTTTGATTAGTAATATGCATTGCTAAGAACTTCATTTGGATAACTTTAAAGGTGATTTTCTCAGTATTTTGATTTTTTTGCACCCTCAGATTCCAGATTTTCAAATAGTGGTATCTCAGTCAAATATTATCCTATCCTAACAAACCATACATCAATGGAAACTTATTTATTCAGATTTCAGATGATGTATAAATCTCAATTTCCAAAAATTGACCCTTATGACTGGTTTTGTGGTCACAATTATGTATATGAAAATAATGATTAATTCTCAGTTAACAATTATAAAGTTGACTCTCCAATTAATCAACATTTCAAATAATTGAAATGTGAGTGTGAAATGTTGTAACATATTTTCTATAAAATAAATAAATCTCAACCCCACTTTACAACAGCTAATCTAAACTTGCCCATGATTCTCATAATCAGACTGATAACCACAGAGATATTATAATTTATTATTAAGGTAAAAAAAAAGAAATAAATAATAATAAATAATAAATACATTGTTTGTCACCTGAAGAGTGAATGCCGTCTCTCTGGATCACCATAAATCTTTAAACTGACTTGGATATTTATACATGCTGTCATGAGGATATAATGCTACATATTACATAAAAAACAAATAGATGAAGCATTTGAATGGAATAGACAATAGACTTTACATAAATGTGGAGAATTCACATTTGAAAATTTCTGATACATATTCACATGAATGCAAATCATTTTGTGGGATATGATGCTCACTTGATGAAATGAAATCAGGGAAGCTTCTTCTCTGACATGAAAAAATATATAAGTGGAGTTGAATGTCAACCAATACAAAGCATGTCAAACAACAAAAGATATTTATTTTCAACTAGAACAAGCACACAAAAAAGACTTATACCACTGCTAAATTCACAAAAACCAGGTACAGGTATGTTCATTTTGAATTATTATGAAAAAGAATTAAATAATATGTGAAATATCTTTTTTTCTATACATCTTGTGTATCATTGGATACTAATAAACTGGTTTTAGACAAAAATGTGTGTCTATCTATCTATCTATCTATCTATCTATCTATCTATCTATCTATCTATTTTTTTGATGCTTTATATAAGCTTTAATTTACACTCAATGAAGAACAGAGGCAGAATAGTTTCCCAGCCTGGTGCAGATAAAGAACAGGTTGCACAAAACCAGCCAGAATAAAACAAGAGTGACTAAGAATCCAGAAAAGTGAAATCTCATTCTATTCTTCGTGTTCCAGAACAGTGAGGAATCCTGTGAATATGAAAGGCACAAACATGACAACCAAGATTAAAGCAGTTATTAGGATGAGATAAAACGCTCTTCTCTTTATGTGGTTTTCCTCCTCTCTCTTCCTCCCTCTCTCTCCTGGTCCTGACTGCTTCAGAGCTCTGAGAACAGCCACAAGACAAAACAACTGGACGGAGAGGAAGAGAAGGCACTGCAGTGAGAAGAACCATGTATATGCCTTCAAATTCAGCAATATTAGTATGATCATGATGCCCAAACAGGATCCAAGAGTGATTATCCAGGGCGCAGTGCAGCAGATCACTCTATATCTGAGAGGTTTGAACTTCAGAAAGGTTACAGGATGAACCACTGCCAGGTAACGCTCAACACACATCAGACACTGAAACAGAGGACGACCAGTGACGCCTAGTCCTTGTAAAAACCATTGTAGCAACATTAGATTTGTGACATTTTCAAACAGATACAATAAAGTAATCAGAGAGTAAATTAAATCACAAACTGTGAGATTAACGTATAGGAATTCTGATGGAATTCTTCTTCCTTGAACAATAAGCCACAAAACATAAGAGTGTGTAGGAACTCCAAACAGTAGATTAAAACAGAGCAAACCAGTCCTGAAACCATTCAGTAACAAATCTTCATATGTTGTGAAATTGGTGGAAGGATGAACCTCAGGTGAAGTGAAGTTCTCAGTGGAAACATTCATGCTCAGTGCTTCTCTAATATATATATATATAAATGTATTTGTCTACAAAGGAGAAACAGAAAGATAAATGTCGGGCAAGACAATAAAGGGTGTGATTAAATGAATCAACACTCATTCAATCACACTAATCTACATTGCATATAACAAGTGTACAGCTGAATGTATAATATCAGCACATTTTATTCAAGAATACACAAGATTAAGTGTAAGAGTAAATAAGAGTTAATAGAAAACCTTTTGGCATTTCAACAGCCTGTTAAATCTGAGTACTCAAACAAATTTTTTATACAATAGCTGATGGATAAGCTGATTCAAATTTAAAGAGTTTGTTACCTGAAGAGTGAAGTCACGCCAGACATCCACATCTGTGCAGTGAGTTCTGTAGAATGACTAAAGATATTAGAGCATGATTACATAAACATGTCAAGTGTGGCATGCAAATATTTAGATTTGTCAACATAATGCTCAAAAAGACAAATATCACTCTCTTGAAAAACCTGTTCAACATTTAAAACAAAAAACTTTTATGTGGAAAGAGTTTTTCTTATTTTAGGATTTTGCAAATATATACAAATATAATTAAACATTTTCAATGGTTTGAGTTTGGTGTAAAGAAAATTACTGAATGATAATAGTTTGAGAAGGAGCTTTAATAAATACCTAACTGAATTGCCTGCTAAATGAATAAATGTAAATACATTCATATAATTTGTTTAGAAAACAACACAAAGTTTATACATTTTAAATAATAATAATACAGAAAAAAATTCACAAACCTTAATTTTAAAACATAACACAGGCAAACCAAAATCTATAAAACAATGTATAAACTAATATTCATTCACTTTATGAAGACCTGAGGCAGAAGAGTTTCCCAGCCCGGTGCAGATAAAGAACAGGTTGCACAAAACCAGCCAGAATAAAACAACAAAGACTAAAAAACCAGATCAGTGATGCTTCTTTCTCTTCTATCAGCTGCAGACCACTGAGGAGTCCTGTGATAATGAAAGGTACAAACATGACAACCAAGGTTATAGTGCTTATTAGAATGAGATTAAATGCTCTGCTCTTCATGTTGTTTTCCTCTTCTCTCGTCCTCCCTCTCTCTCCTGGTCCTGGCTGCTTCAGAGCTCTGAGAACAGCCACAAGACAAAACAACTGGATGGAGAGAAAGAGAAGGCACTGCAGTGAGAAGAACCATGTATTTGCCTTCAGATTCAGCAATCTTAGTATGGTCATGATGCCCAAACAGGATCCAAGAGTGATTATCCAGGCCGCAGTGCAGCAGATCACTCTATATCTGAGAGGTTTGTACTTCAGAAAGGTTACAGGATGAACCACTGCCAGGTAACGCTCAACACAGATCAGACACTGAAACAGAGGCTGACCAGTGACGCCTAGTCCTTGTAAAAACTGATGTATTACCTCTAGAAGTGTGAACGGATAAAATAAAACAATCAGAGAGTAAATTAAATCACAAATTGTGAGATTGAAGCGGAGGAATTCTGGTGGAATTCTTCTTTCTTGAACAATAAGCCACAAAACATAGGAGTGTGTAGGAACTCCGAACAGTAGATTCAAACTTAGCAAACAAGCCCTGAAACCATTCAGTAACAAATCTTCATATGTTGTAAGATTGGTGGAAGGATGACCCTCAGGTGAAGTGAAGTTCTCAGGGCAGACGTTCATGTTCAGTGCCTCTCAAATATGTATTATATTTCTCCAATTGTAATCTACAAAGAAGACAGAGAGAATCATGAACGTCATACAAGACGATAAAGGATGTGATTGAATGAATCAAATCACACCCATCAACATAAGTTTGTGTATATAAGAAGAATAAGATTATAAAATAAGCACTTTTTATTCAAGAAATTTGGCTAATCATAAGATTAAGTAGAAACGTTTATGGTCCAAGTTCATTTCAAACTTCTGTCATTTTATTTCCTTTAACAAATTTTACCTTTGTATGCATTTCAGTGTGTTACATCTGAATGATGAAATAAATCAGTTTTATCCAATAGTTAACTAATAAAAATCTAAACTACCCCAAAACTCTTACGCAGATAACCACAATGATACTATACGATATTTAATGTGGATAATGTCAAACCAAAAGGATTTTGGTAGCTGAAGTCACGCCATCCACCTCTGGACAGCGTTTTGTAGAATGACCACGTTACAGCATGATTACATAAACACCTCACATGTGACATGCAAATATTTTGATTTATCAACATAATGCTCAAAAAGACAAACAAACGACTCTCCTGGAAAACATTATGTGGAAATAACGATACTAAGATTTCCTATTGTAGTAAGATTTTTGTAACATTTGTAGGCTATTAATTTAGTATAGTAGCTATCTTGTGAAGTGATATGATGTGTGTTGAGCAAACTGAATTTAATTAGTTATACAGTAATCACCTTGTCACTCATTAATATTCAATTTTGGCAGGTGAGAGACGGTTCTCCATTAATTCGAGCGTGTGTCGTAACAATTAAACAAATAGTAGCCAACTGTGGCATGCCCCTTTAAAACAAATTATAATCTTTAAATATTTTCTATGCCATTTATTTTTATTTCAACTGAAAGTGAGAGTGAAAAAATAAACTGGGGAGGTGTCTTGATAAAAATGTCAGTCACGGTCATGAAAAGAGTATGTCTGAATTCACAGTATTCACAAAACAGTAGGTGAAAACTATCCAGGCAATTTACTGCTTCAGATACTGAACTACGCATTTGACGGACACTTGACTCCCAGGAGGCCACGGGAGAGAATTTGCGAATGGTAGTGAAGCAACGCAACTTACGCTGGTAGGTCACATTACAATGTCAACATGGTGAATGTACGTACTACACACATTCATAGAACGTAGGCCTGCTTATTCAAAAGAAGCACCTACTCAAAGAGTATGCTGTTATGGAGGCGGCTATGGTAATGGGAAGTCTGATTCGTTTAGTTCGTTCGAACGGGTCATTCAGTAGCCTATTTTAAAGTGATTACTTCTCAACATAATTCTATTCCTGCATCAGATGAATTCCATTCGAAAGTGAGGATCACTATGCCCTCACTCCGAAGGGCAGAGCATATTTACATTAATGCAAATCATCTTGTGGGATATGATGCATTCCTTCGTAAATAAAATATGGATAGGTTCTTTTCAGATATAAATGTATATGTAGCTGTATGTCAACCTATACAAAACAGCAAAAAAGACGTTTGTATAATTTATCTTAAAATAGACCAAGTACACAAAAAAGATTATTAAATTCATTTATAAAATGTGTAGCAACTTCATTTTAAACCATTCTAGTATAATTTACACTGATATAAAAAATAAACAATTAAAGTTGTTGAAATAATAGTTTTCAATAGTAATAACTTGCTATACACAAGAGTTTTGAATAACAACAATAAACCAGAAAAAAAAAGTTTTCACAAACCATACTTTTAAAATACAGCTAACACATGCAAACCAAAATCAATGAAGCATAAAACTAACAGAGTTCCAAAACACAATAAAAAACGAAAGATTAAAACTTGAACTAAAAAGTACAGTTCTAGTTCTGCAAATTACATTAAGAACAAACATTTGTTTTAATCACTTTTTATGGGTTTATTTTGCTATAATGTCTGACTGACTACGCATAAAGATAGTAGAATATAGAAATTAATAGATTCAGTGACTGTTTTTTTCTAAAACATCACTTTATGAAGAACAGAGGCAGAAGGGTTTGAAAGTGAAAGTGACATGGATTTGTGCTCTGCATTTAACCCATCCAAAGTGCGCACACACACCCCGTGAACACACACCCGGAGCAGTGGGCAGCCATTTATACTGCGGCGCCCGGGGAGCAGTTGGGGGTTTGGTGCCTTGCTCAAGGGCACCTCAGTCGTGGTATTGAGGATAGAGAGAGCGCTGGTTATTCACTCCCCCACCTACAATCCCTGGCGGACCTGAGACTCGAACCCACAACCTTTGGCCACGACTTCTCCCAAGTTAGGTTTTGCCAACCCGGTGCAGATAAAGAACAGATTGCACAAAACCAGCCAGAATAAAAACAACAAAGACTAAAAAACCAGATCATTGATACTTCATGTTCTTTCTGTTTCAGAATAGTGAGGAATCCTGTGAAAATAAAAGGTAAAAACATGACAACCAATGCAACAGTAGTTATTAGAATGAGAAAAAACGCTCTTCTCTTCATGTGGTTTTCCTCTTTTCTTTCTCTCCCTCTCTCTCCAGACTGCTTCAGAGCTCTGAGAACAGCCACAAGACAAAACAACTGGATGGAGAAGAAAGGTAAGTGTCACGGTCACTGCCGGAAGGAACACAGAGTCGTGGAATACACAAAATAGTCTTTATTAAAACCAAGATACAGGCTTAAAGCCAACTCAGGAACAAGGAGAGACACACGATCACAACATAATAGACCTGACAAACACCAACTGAACGGACTGGGGCTTATAAACACAGGATAATTGGAAAAACACAGGTGCATGGGATCATAATCAAACTAAACGAGGACAGGAACATGACCAAATAAGGGAAAACAGGAACTGAAACAGGGGCAAAACAGGTCTATAATCCTGACAGTAGGAACTGAATCGAAATGAACCGTGTATATGCCTTCATGTTAGATAATAATAATGTGACCATAGAGATAAAACAGGATCCAAGAGTGATTATCCAGACCACAGTGCAGCAGATCATTCTATATCTGAGAGGTTTGAACTTCAGAAAGGTTACAGGATGAACCACTGCCAGGTAACACTCAACACAGATCAGTAACTGAAACAGAGGACGACCGGTGATAGTCAGTCTTTGTAAAAAACTTTGTATTAAGTCTAGACTTTGGAATCTTTGTAAAATATAAATAAAAAAATCAGAGAGTAAATTATCTCACAAACTGTGAGATTAACATTGAGGAATTCTGATGGGGTTCTTCTTCCTTCTTCTTCAGCCAGTCAATGACAGAATCAAGCTATACTGTTCACACATCTCACATTACAGTATGTTTAAAAAATGGTGTATTCAATACTGTAAAGTATACTTTAAAAATTGGTGTAGGATTTTTTTTAAACAATTTTCACTCTGAAATTGCTAGTGAGTTCAACAAATAATCAAAACAAATCAGTAAGTAACGAACTAAGTAACAAATTAAACATTAAATTTAAATAGTATTTTCTTCTAAAATGTACTCCAATAATCTTTGTTTTATTTATAACTTCAAAAAATATTTTTTATATTGTGTTCTAGACAATTATGTATATGAAAATAATGATTAATTCTCAGTTAACAATTATAAAGTTGACTCTCCAATTTACCAACATTTAAAATAATTGAAATGTGAGTGTGAAATGTTCTGTAACATTTTCTATAAAATAAATAAACCTCAACCCCACTTTACAACAGCTAATCTAAACTTGCCCATAATTCTCATAATCTGACTGATAACCACAGAGATATTATAATTTATTATTAAGGTAAAAAAAGAAAGAAATAATAATAAATAATAAATACATTGTTTGTCACCTGAAGAGTGAATGCCGTCTCTCTGGATCACCATAAATATTTAAACTGACTTGGATATTTATACATGCTGCCATGAGGATATAATGCTACATATTACATAAAAAAAACAAAAACAAATAGAAGCATTTGAATAGAATATACAATAGAGTTTACATATGTGTAGAGAATTCACATTTGAACATTTCTGATACATATTCACATGAATGCAAATTATTTTGTGGGATGTGATGCTCACTTGATGAAATGAAATCAGGGAAGCTTCTTCTCTGACATGAAAAAATATATAAGTGGAGTTGAATGTCAACCAATACAAAGCATGTCAAACAACAAAAGATATCATTTATTTTCAACTAGAACAAGCACACAAAAAAGACTTATACCACAGACCGCAGTGCAGCAGGTCACTCTATATCTGAGAGGTTTGTACTTCAGAAAGGTTACAGGATGAACCACTGCCAGGTAACGCTCAACACAGATCAGACACTGAAACAGAGGACGACCAGTGACGCCTAGTCCTTGTAAAAACCATTGTAGCAACATTAGATTTGTGACATTTTCAAATAGATATAATAAAGTAATCGGAGAGTAAATTAAATCACAAACTGTGAGATTAACATATAGGAATTCTGATGGAATTCTTCTTCCTTGAACAATAAGCCACAAAACATAGGAGTGTGTAACTCCAAACAGTAGATTAAAACAGAGCAAACCAGTCCTGAAACCATTCAGTAACAAATCTTCATATGTTGTGAAATTGGTGGAAGGATGAACCTCAGGTGAAGTGAAGTTCTCAGTGGAGATGTTTATGTTCAGGGCCTCTCTAATTAATATATATATATATATATATATATAAACCAGTGGTGTGCAGTGGTGTTTTAAAATGAGGAGGCAGTTTTATATATATATATGTGTGTGTGTGTGTGTGTCCCTGTTACACTTAATGTTTTCCTGGGTAAATAAATATTACATAAAAAAGAGAACAAATATAATTATATTTTGTATTTTATTAATATTATTTATTTATTTTATTTAATTATTTAATACTAATTATACATTTCATAGTGTTTTTATGCATTTTTATATTTATTCCAAAATAATAACTAAAGGTAACAATTTGAACAATATTCTGGAAACTGTTTACAATAAGGTTTCATTAGTTAACATTAGTTAACTACTTTAGTTAACATGAACTAAGAATAAACAACATTTATTAATCTTAGTTAATATTAATGTCAACATTTACTAATGCATTATTAAAATCAAAAGTTGTTTGTTAACATTAGTTTATGCACTGTGAACTAACATGAACTAACAATGAACTGTATTTGTATTAACTAATGTAAACAAAGATTAATAGGGTAAATACTGTAATAAATGTTCATTGTTTGTTCATGTTAGATTAAATGACACCTTATTGTAAAATGTTACCAATATTTTTTTGTTTTTGAACTGATGTTCAGCTGTTCTTTTTAATAGTCAACTTGTTTTCGGGTCATCGTCATAAAAGCTATGTAAACTGCCACAGACACGAAGATATATCTTTCATTTCATCACACTGAATGCTCACTCAAAACTGACGCAGACATCACGTTTTCAGACTATTTCAAGTTTTATTTTGACGTGACACAAAGCAGTGGTATCTAAGCAGGAGAGTTATTAATATTTACTTACTTTATAATTAGTCAATAACGCCATTATTTTCTTCATTTAGGCCGAGAGCTCGCACGAAAACAAGAGGCGGGATTTATCACAGGAACCAATCACATCCAGTCATAACCGATCATATCCAATTATAGCGCGATGGAGGCATTGCCTCCTCTCATGTGACTTTTCCCCCATTCATCTCAATGAGCCTCCAGAAAAGTCACTGCACGCTTTAGGGTCTCTGTTTTAAGACTATGGACCAAAGGGAGGCAAGCCTCCGCTGTAACTTTACCTGCGGGTGTCGCTGTTGGACAGCGTTACTTTATAAAAAACGAGTGACTTTTATACTTTTAATGCCATATTTAGTAATATTTGCGATTTATGTAATATCGATTATTTTCTCATCCAATTTTTTGAGGAGACACTGCCTCCTTTGCCTCCTCGGAGGAAACGCCCCTGATATATACATATATATATCTGTCCAGTTGTAATCTACAGAAACAGAGAGAAAGATGAATGTCAGGCAAGACAATACAGGGTATGACTGAATGAATCAACACTCATTCAATCACACTAATCTACACTGTATATAACAAGTGTACAGTTGAAAGTATAATATCAGCACATTTTATTCAAGAATACACAAGATTAAGTGTAAGAGTAAATAAGAGTTAATAGAAAAGCTTTTGGCATTTCAACAGCCTGTTAAATCTGAGTACTCAAACAAATTAATTATAAATTAATTCATTTATACAATAGCTGATGGATAAGCTGATTCAAATTGAAAGAGTTTGTTACCTGAAGAGTGAAGTCACGCCAGACATCCACATCTGTGCAGTGAGTTCTGTAGAGTGACTAAAGATATTAGAGCATGATTACATAAACATGTCAAGTGTGGCATGCAAATATTTAGATTTGTCAACATAATGCTCAAAAAGACAAATATCACTTTCTTGAAAAACCTGTTCAACATTTAAAACAAAAACATTTATGTGGAAAGAATTTTTCTTGTTTTAGGCTTTTGCAAATGTATACAAATATAAATAAACATTTTCAATGGTTTGAGTTTGGTGTAGAGAAAATTACCGAATGGTAATGACAATTTGAGAAGGAGTTTTAATAAATACCAAACTGAATCGTCTGCTAAATGAATAAACGTAAATACATTCATATAAGTTGTATAGAAAACAACACAGTACATTTGAATATGGATTTTCTTATTTGAAAGTTTATACATTTTAAATAATAATACAGAAAAAGATATACACAAACCTTAACTTTAAAACATAACAGGCAAACCAAAATTGATAAAACAATCTATAAACTAATATTCATTCACTTTATGAAGACCTGAGGCAGAAGAGTTTCCCAGCTGCACAGTGTCTGAAACAGGTTGCACAAAACCAATATTAAGAATAAAACAACAAAGACTAAAACCAGATCAGTGATGCTTCTTTCTCTTCTATCAGCTGCATGGCATCGGCCAATAAAATATCTTCATTCGCAGCCCAGCCCCGCCCCCTGGCTCTACGCTCCAGTCTCATTTACAAAAGTGCACAAAGTGAGTTTGCAACAGAAGATACCGCAAGGAGTAGCAAAAGTCAGCGCCAGATTTGAAGTTGTACTGCCAGATACGGGAGGTTGTAGTGCTGACTTGAGGTTTGGCGAAACTGATAAAGTGCAAAAGTAAGCATAATAGTACATTTATGTGTCATTTTGTTTTATGTGAATGTCATTCTACACATTTGTAACTATTAATCTGCAACCGACTTCAAAACATGGTGTTTTGATTATTATCTGTATGTGCAAATCGAAAGATTCAGCTTTCAGATCAGAGCTGTAGTGTAAATTTCAACTTACAAATACGAATGTTAATATGACAAGTTCTCACATTCAGATCAACAAGTTCTCGAGTTTTGCTACTGATCTACCTTCATACAGAGATGTAGGGCTGGGCGATTTATCTCATGCAATATGCATGCGCATCTCGTCAGTAAAACCGGCTCCTTGATTAGCGGTAAATCCCCATCACCTGTTTTCAAATGGAGCGGCATTTAACCACACGGGCCGTAGTTCACTGAGAAGCTACACTTAACGTTATTCATTATCGAAGGCGATTCCATCTGCGATAATGAGCAGCGATATTGCGTGGCTTGTCAGTGAACTAAACTTCCGTAATGCGCCATTTGAAAACTAGGTGATAAAAGTCAAGGAAACATGAACCCTACAGAGATGCATACAACTTTCTGTTAGAGAGCACTGCGCTGGACCCAAGATTCCAGACTCTACCGCAGCTAGACCATAACCAACGCGAGTCTGTCTTCCTGAGGGTGCAGAAAAAGGCGGAACAATTGCAGCAAAATCAGGTATAAATCAATTTGAATTGCTTTACTCCTTTTGTAAGTGTAAAAGTGTGTGTGATTTTTTTTCCTACTAGATTTATGTTCCCAGTACCAACTGAAAATGTTTAATGGATTAATGCAAAGTGTGTGTGTGTGTGTGTGTGTGTGTTAGAAACAATGACAGCATCAGAGTGGGTGTGTTTGTGTTAAGAGGGATAGGGGGGACTGCTTTGCTGCTTAAAGTTAAAGCCAGTGTTTCTGCTGTTTAAAGACCACAGGTGAGAAGAGTACAGAGAGGAGAGAAGAGGCAGCAGCTCACTGTTCCACACATGGGGGAGAGGGGGCTCTGGGAGTCGAGTCAGAAGAGACAGAACCTGCTTCCAAGAAGACAGCACTTGAGGATCTACTAGGGGACTCTTTCTCTAAGACAGAAAAGTCCAGCAGAGGGATGGAGAAGGAAATTGATCTCTACAGAAGAGAGGCCTCTATCCCACTCAGTTGCTGCCCTCTGAAGTGGTGGAGAGAAAACGGCTCTAAATATCCTTTGCTATCTCCACTTGCCAAAGCATACCTTTCCATCCCTGCTACCTCTGTTCCAAGTGAGCGTGTTTTTTCAACTGCAGGAGACATAGTTACTGCTTAAGGTCTCAACTGCTGCCAGAAATCGTCATTTATGCTTATATTCTTGAAAAAGAACATGACCATATCTTAGGCTGTTCTGTGTAGTTCATTTATCTTTTTCATGCTTGAAGAAAAATTTTTGTTTCTGTTTGCACTTTTAGTTTTGAGAGAGCAGTACTTTGATTATGGATACACTTACTGTTTGCATTTAAAGTGTTATTTCTGTTATTTATATATTTATAATTTTATGTTCAATTTGTGAAGGAGTTAGATTTCTCATGTGAGAAATGCGTGAGGAGAAATAGTCGGTAGAGTTTATAGCAAAACATTTTGCAGTGTTTGCATGTCCTTTACTGCATATAATTCATTAAAATAGAAGTAAAATAACATTCATTACAAGTTGATTTCAAAATGCACCCAAATTGTTTTGCATTTTTGTGATTTTCAGTTGAATAAAAGACTATTTCCCATTCATATATTTCATCGAGGATTTCTTAAAAATAGTGTAAAAATCTCGTCTCGTCTCGTTCTCGTGAACCCAATCTCGTGTCTCCTCTCGTCTCGTGGAGTAAGCGTCTCGTCACACCCCTAATATCTATAGTTATATTCTTATCGAAAACAAACATTCTGTGATGAAGTAATCCGTATGAAACCAACACGATGTTCAGTCTTTCCCGTCTAACTCATTATCTCTAATACAATCCCGCCCCCTCGCGGCTCTCGCCGTTCATATGTAAATATCCACGTGAGCCGCATGAGCGTGTAAACGCCCAACATAAACAAAGCGTGAGGAGATCGTTCATCGCGTTCTTTTCTGCAAGAAGATGCGCTGAGTAAAGGCAGGATTTCCCTCAAAAGAAGAACAAGATTTCATCCAGTAGAGGAGATCAATCTGATGAGTAAGTAATGTTTCTTTTTTGCATTAGTTAACCTGTTATTG
Source organism: Tor tambroides (assembly GCA_021397915.2). Classification (NCBI taxonomy): domain Eukaryota; kingdom Metazoa; phylum Chordata; class Actinopteri; order Cypriniformes; family Cyprinidae; genus Tor; species Tor tambroides. The sequence continues at coordinate 28,824 of JAFVLL020011855.1, forward strand.
TGACATAAACTTGAACATGTTACTAGTTGGGTTTTTCCCAAACTACAACATGATGAATGCTACACATCTAAGAATGTTTAGACCATGTTTATTATTAATACTCTGTTCACAAATATATTTTAATAGCATGCTAAACCATAACAATTAGTTTCTCAGATATAAAATATCCTTTTTTATAGTACAAAGTACATCCTTTTATAGTACAAAGCATGCGTGAGTCTATGGCTGCAGAATCATATCATAGGCTACTATAAAATCATACATGATGTTCAGTATGGCTATATGACTACAAAATCATAGTTGTTTTTTTCTCAAACTATAATTCCTGACTACAATGTTTGAAATTGAGTAGAACATTTTGAATATGATAGGCAATTGTATTTAAATTTCTTACGGCGCGATGATGTTTTCATGCTCTATATAAAACAATAAAAGCAATATGAGTGTACACTGTAACACGATGAATGCTACGAGTCTAAGTATGTTTTAAACATGTTTATTGTTAATAGCCTACTCTGTTCAAAAATATATTTTAATAACATGCTAAACAATAATGATTAATTTCTCAGATATAAAATGTATTTTCTTTTTACTTTTTTTTTCGATAGACTCACGCATGCTTTGTAGTATGGCTACAAAACATATATATATATATATATATATATATATATATATATATATAAGATGCTCCTGATATTAACATGCTCACAAATGTTTTTTTGTTTTTTTTATTGAATCAGATACCTGCACCACAGATGAATCCTGATGACTTTCTTCAAACTGTTTTCCTCTGAGAGCGCTGTACCAACATCAGATGTTCAACTACACTGATATTCTATGGTAAAACAAGCTCCTTGACTACTGATTATGTTTTTTTCTTCTTGAATCCATGGAAAGAAGCAGAAACACTTAAATAACACACGTAAATATCAGGTATGATTTACTTGTTTCACTTGTTGAACAGAATCTGTTGCAGGAATGACTCAAAGTCTGTTCACATCTCTGTGGTTAGATCAGTGTGCACAATAATGTGTCTTTGACCTTCATTATGTATGTTTTGATTATACTGTGTTGTAAATAAAATACAAATAATTTAAAAAACCCATTTTTTCAATCTCCTCACATTCTCTCTTACCTGCCTCAAAGTCACAGTCACACTGATGGGCCATTAGGGGAGGGCCCTTTGTCTCTCAGGTGAAAATCACTTAATATTCAAGGCCATTGCCACTCCCTCGCATATAGGCTTTCGATCACAAAACATGTCTTTAAAAATTTAAATCAATATATTGTTTTCTGTGAATGAGTAAGCAGAATGATTTTCACATAATTTTGAAGTAAATATTCTAGCCTACAAGACTGATTACTCAAAAGTCTTATTCAGAACTATTTAGTGTGGGTTTTATGGCCTTATTTCAGCTACATTTTTTCCCAAAACTTACTAACCACGCATAATATTTTTTTTTATAAAAAATGCAAACATGTACATCATCTTGGTCACATATTATTGTAGCACAGTTTGTGCTGAATACAAAAAAAAATACATGTTGGTCAATAGTATAAGTAGTTAAAATAAGCACAAATATCAGGGCATGTCAAAACATCTCAAGGGCCCCAAAATCACCTTAGACCCCAGAGGTTTAATCCAACACATTCTCACTCCCAACTCACCACATATTGACGCTTGGTCAGGACCCTTTGGCGTCACTTCTTGATGCTCAGGGTACCACTTTAGCGTCATTTTTCGATGTGCAGGGTCCTCCTTTGCTTTAAATAAGAAACCCTTGGCGTCAATATGCTGACGCGAAAGGTACTGGGAATTTTATCGTCATGATTAAATTATATATTGGGTAATAATATTATCATTATTGCATATATGTTGGGGTGTGATTTTTCAGTGTAAACAGTCACAACATTTTTTATTTATATTACACTATTTACACATTTATGAGCACATAACCCAACCCCTGCTCCTAAACCTACCATTTGTCAATAAAACACAAGATATAACAGCCAGATACAACTACAGTTATAATTTATTCAAAAATTATTAAAATTCCAAGTTTTCCGAGGCAAAATGATTGATTTGTGAGAGGAATAGACGCGATCGCCATCTCCATCCACCAGCTCAGATCCTGTGTGTTCAGTCTGTGCGCAAATTCAAAAAATGCCGCCAGAAGAAGCCTTACATCAGCCTTGGTTGTGAAATGCTATTAGCTCTTATGTGTCTCGTGACCGATTGTGTCATGCTACGGGAGTGTCTTTTTGAATGAGATGTGAGCGTGTTAACAGAGCGGGATCATTTTCAGCGATTGAAACAGTCTTCAGAAGACCTGGAATGCAACACGACTTGTTTGTAATGCTTTTATACTGCTTGTTTATGGTCAGTTTTTGTAAGAAATACCTGTGACTGTACTTTTATTTGCCTGCCATATGTTTTATATTGTTCAGAAGTTGGTAGGTTTAGGGTAGGGGTGGGGTTACATGCTCCGATGAAAGTATAAATTTATATAAAATTGATTTCTCTATTATACAAATGCATGCAAACCATTAAATTAAGACAAACAACTGAAAACAATGGAGGATGCTGCATGTCGAAAAATTACGCTAAAGGGGTACCTTGGGCATCAAAAAGCAATGCCTAGGGGTCCTGACCAAGCATCAATGTGACAATTAGGAAGTGAGAACGTGTTGCAGTCCATATCTAGTCCAGATGGTGGATCAGCACCTAGAGACAATCTCGACAGCCCTGAAAGTCCTGAATGTCAATGGAAACCATGACAACTAGATAAGCCCCAGTGAAGACCTCTTCACCAAGACGGCCATCAGCACAGGAGCCAGTTGATACCTGCACAATCTGACCTTGTTGTAGCCCAGAATTAAACTGCTGGATTCATCTGGTCAGAGGAGAACGATGGAGTTTTGGTTCCTTTGACACACTATTTTACTGTTTAATACTGTAAAGCTGTTTTGACACAATCTGTATTGTAAAAAGTGCTATATAAATAATGGTGACTTATAATTAAATAATTATTTAGGGTCAAGTTGTGTTTTTTAATGAGAGGCTTAATAAAAGTGTCACGATCTCTAACTGGAGTGCCCACGAGCTCCGCTAGAGGGCACCCCATCCTGTACCCTTTATCACTCACCCATTTCCATGTCCCATAATCCTCTGCCTGGACGTGGACACATCATCAATTAGAATCACCTGTCTCTCATCAGATCTCATCATCAGTTCACAACTGTCTCACATTAGAAGGGCTTTAAAAGTAGCACTCACACTCTCTGACTTTGCTGGTGATTGAATGTTTTCTAGTTTCCGTGTTCCTGCCCGTGTTTCCTTGTTTTGCCTTGCCTTCATGTTTTTATATCTTGGACTTTTTACCTGGTTTCCGGATTGTTTGCTGCCTGCCCTGACCATTGACTGTTCTGTGGACTACTCTTTTGCTTGAGCCTTGGATGTTTCTGTTTGCTGGTTTTTTGACCCTGCCTGTTTTGACCACGCTCTTTCAATAAAGCCTGCAACTGGATCCCCACTCCGTCGTCATGATGCCTCCTTCGTTACAGAATCACCAGACACACCCGGATCCAGCAGCTTTTATGGAGTTATCCAGACCAGGTCTTGAATCCAGCAGTCCAAATAATGCGTCTTTGCCAAGGAGATTGTTCTATTGAGGATTATGTTGTGGACTTTGTTGAACTGGCCTATCTGACTTTTATGGATGATATCTGCCTGATGATATTTTTTCAGAAAGGCCTAGCTGAGCCACTGCAATCTGTCATGCCACTACACGACCCAAATTGGACTTTGGACACTTATATTGATCTGGCACTGCGATTGAGCGGCTCTGCATTTACCGTGGGTGTGGTGGAGAAGGACCACTACATGGCCGCCACACCGCAGCCTTCCACTGTCATGGTTACTTCTCCTGAGTCTTATCCTGTCATGGCCGCCGTTCCTCAGTCTCATCCCATCATGGCCACCATTCCAGAGTCTTGTCATGTCACAGCTGTCATCTCAGAGTCAAGTCAAGTCACCGCTGATCTTCCTGAGTCAAGTCAAGTCACCGCTGACTTCCTGAATCAAGTCAAGTCACCGCTGATCGTCCAGAGTCTTGTCACGTCACAGCTGATCGTCCAGAGTCTCGTCACATCACAGCTGATCGTCCAGAGTCTCGTCACTTCCTGTCTGTTGCACCCAGATCTCCAAAGTCAGTACGTCAGTATCCCAGACTGGCATCCAGTGTGGAGGATCCACCGTTGGTGTCAGCAGGTGCAGCTGGTATCCCCAAACCCACTCACTCTAGTCCTCCTGTTCCTGAACTGATTCCCCTGTCTGAAACGCTTCCTATGATGAGGATCACTTTATGGTGTGTTTGGGCTATATACACCACCACAGAACCTCCTGAGGTGGCAGTGTCCACTATGATTTCTCCAGAGGTGGCGGCTGACGCTGCAGAACCTTCCAAGGTAGTGGCACTCGCTGCTGTGTCCCCAGAGGCGATGGCGCCCGCTGCAGTTTCCCCAGAGGTGGCGGCATATGCTGCAGAACCTCCCGAGGTTGCAGCCCCTTGCGTGTT
>JAFVLL020011856.1:0-40391 GCA_021397915.2 Tor tambroides
CCAAGTTTCATTTCTATAGTATCGTCCCTTGAGAAGATATACTAAAATGGTTGCTGAAATGTGAGGGGTGTACTCACTTTTGTGAGATACTGTATTTTAAAAAATACTATTTTTGTTGAAGCTCTGGCCTTGTGTTTATGCTGACATATTGAGCTGTGGTGCTCATTTGGCCAAGAGAAGTTTGAATTAATCTCACAATATTTCCTGATTCCATTTGCATTTGTTCATTTCTTGTTATTGTTCCTTCACTATTCTTAATAAAACTGTCAAAAAAGCTAAAATAATAAACATTAAATTTTCTAAAAATAAATAAAGACTAAAATATGTATTTATTTATATATAATATTAATGTTTAAAGGGATAAAATAAAAACAAAATTACCTAAAATAAATACATATTTATTAAAATAATATGTATTAATATATGATATTAATATTATATATAATTATTTAAAAAATATTATCTTCAAGTGACATCATAATCGATTAAAATAGATTCTTTCAATAACGTATCCAATATCAATCCATATTCTTCAGGAAAAATGAAGTGTGTGCATTTTTTAAAAGACAAAAAGATTTCCTCATGAAGCAAACGGAAGAGAGATGGAGGCATAATTTATTCATACATTTCCGAGGGGGACGGGAAGATCAATAGAACTAATCAATTATAAGTGAGCTAGTCTCCTCAGCACAGTCCGACTCATTGGCCCACAGCACTGAACTTTCTGTAATATTTCAACTGACAGAAATACTCAGGAGCTGAATGACTAATCCAAAGAGATGTCTGAAGTCAACTAGGCAAAGAACCCACAAAAACCAAAGCATGCATTCTGGGTTTCTGTGGTTCTTAAAGGTCAGGGGTTTGAATTGAGCCATGACAAGTCAAAAACAAAAATCTGATTATCTGGTTTCCAGGCTCCTCTGGGTGGTTTGCAAATCACAAGAATGCAGACTGTATTCAAACTGGGATATATTTTTTTTTAAATGTTTCCTCTGTCCTTTGTGTCCAACTCCACAATCTCAACTTCCTGACAATTTCTGTGCTCCCTGTGAACTAGAAATGCCCGGAGACCAAAGAAAACATAAAAGAGATGAAAAGAAAAGACAAAAACACAAAGAAAGAAAGAAATGAAAGCTCGGTCCTCCTAGCCAAAACAGAGAAATCAAAATGTCAATCTCATTCATCTGACTTTGACAGACGTCAGAAAGACCAGACCAACACACAACACCAAATAGACAGTCAACCAGGCTTTGAATCAAACATGTCAAGAACACATCTGGGTCACATTTCACCCCAAAACCAAAGTAGAATATTTTGCATAACGCAAACGAAGCCTATCATAAAAATATTGTCACACTGCAAATCTTAATGTTCCTAACGTACAGGCAAAAGGGTAATACTTCATAAAAAGGTTCAATTAGCTAATGCATTAGTTGTAATGAACGTACAGCAAAAAAATACTTTTCTTTGCAATTTCTACATATACTACCGTTCAAAAGTTTGGGGTCAGTAAGATTTTTTCTTAAATTGATCAAAAGTGACAGTACAAGACTATTACAAACATATTTCTTTTCAAATTTCTATTTATAAAGGAATTCTGTATTTGAATTTAAAAAATGAATGACAATTTCCACAAAAATATTAAGCAGCACAACCATTTTCAACATAGATAATAAGAAGAGGAAATGTGTCTTGCGTACCAAATCAGCATATTAGAATTATTTCTGAATTATCACGTGACACTAAAGACTGAAGTAATGGCTGCTGAAAATTCAGCTTTGACCTCACAGAAATTAATTACATTTTAAAATCTATTAAAAAGAAAAGAGATGTTTTAAATGGTAATATTATTTCACAATATTACACAAAAATACTTATTTTAAAAACATGAAAAAATCTTACTGATCCCAAATATTTGAACAGTAGTGTATAATAATACATTTTTAACATTAAGTTGTATAAAATCATTTTAAATTACATGCAGAATTATATACATATTTAAATTATCATTAAATAAACTGATAATACATTACATTACATTTAAATTAATTAAATTGAATTTTCTTTAGATTTTAGGGTGAAATATTAACCAGATGTGTTCTCGACAGCCATTGTGTAACATACAAAGACAAAAAAACAAGGTCTCAACCACAAACACACATGTCCTCGTCTACACAGTCTCATTGTCAATGTCCCTATTAATTTTGTTTCTCAGGGGCCTTTTTCTGGAGCCAGGTCCACTAATTGTGAAAGTTCAGACCGTGCCGAACTTTCAGTCTCTAGGGCACAAAGCATTCGCTCATTAGAGAAAGTTGCAACAAAAGAACACACGCACAACACAAAATCTGAATCAGAATTACGAGAAAGTGTGGCCTATAACAAAACAGAGCAGAGCTGTGGGAGATTCCCAACTATTTCATGCTGTAGACTTCTGAAAAAATGAGTTTCTGATCTTTGATGTGGTTCTTCCTGCTTAAAACGACAGTGAGCAAAGAATCCCCACAAACAACACTACATTGTTCCATCTACACATCCTTAGTACATCATCAGTTTCCTCCTTATGCCCTCTTTCCTTGACCTATAAGAAAAATGTATGAAACATCTCTCCCTTAAAAGCTAACGGTTTATATCAGATCCGCTTAACCTTCAGAAAGCATGTGTGAGCTGCAAACACTTCAATAGTCACAGAAATACTACCATTTTTACCTTTAATCTCCCTAATATTTCAAACTGACTGGGCACCTACCCGTGTGTTTCTCTGCCTGATCCGCAAGGGAAACATTTTCAGCATGGTCCTGTCCTCATGTCAGTTGCTTCACGCTGTGGACGGCTAAACCAGAACCCTCGTCCAGCGTGGCAGGAGTGGTCACTTAGGCGGTCCGACTGTGGTGCAGTCATACATGAACACAAAAGACAAGCAAAAGGAAACGCCTGCCCAGGAAGGGCCTACAGCTGCAGGTCAGCACCGAGATTAGACCATGTCCTGCCCTGGTTTCCTAGGCAACACCTGCACAGGAAGAGGCACATCTGTCCAAAGAGAGCATCACTAATATATCAGCCATGAACATACAAGTAGGGCTGTATATGAGTGTGTATATAGCTTCCAGTCGCTTCCTCTGTCGCACATCCTCCACAGTTAAATAGTAATGCTTAGGATCAGGATCGTCGCTAATATTTTAATATGCGGGGACCTTTTAACCCAAAAGATGTGCTGTTAATATCTCAAAGAACATTTAAAATGAGTGAGACATAGCCGATCTTCTCCAGCTGAGATTCTGTCGACGTCAGATCATCCTGGGCTGAACCAGGTCATGTGGCGCCGGATCAAGTTCAAAGTTTGGTATTATTTTTTCATCTGCTTCACCCGACTTCCTGTTCTGAATGACAGAGCAGGAACCCTCCCATCGGCCCCCTGTTCTTGGAAAGCTCTCAGGAAGTGCGGCACCCTGACGAGGGCATTACATCACCCTCAGATCCTGACCTCACAGGGATGTAAAATCCTCCTCTCATGCGTGGAACCGCGCCAAGACTGCCTCCCATCACGCCTTCAGATGTGGAAAAACATCGCTCCCGTCTCCTTCTCGTCTCAGAGGGAAATGCGACATCAACTCTGCTGCTTTTCTAAGTTAGAGAATGATAAACAGCACAGAGTGCCTAATGCTGAACAAAGTTGCACACAGAATCTGGAGGATTCAATGGTGGCAAAATGGACAAAAACTTACCAGTCATGAATACTTTTATATATTGGACATCAAACTACATCCTGCAATATTTTTATATGAAACGTTTTTAAAAATTAATAGAAATAATTTTAAAATTTTAAACGTTTTATAAAGATTTATTTATCATTTATTATTTATTTTTATTTGATCAAAAAATACAGTAAAAACAGTAATATTCTGAAATATTATTACAATTTAATATAACTGTTTTCTGTTTGAATATATTTTTACAATGTAATTTACTCATTTGATGGCAAAGCTGAATTTTCAGCATCATAACTCCAGTCTTCAGTGTTACATGATCCTACAGAAATGCTAATAACCTACTCCTAAATATAATGTAGAAAGCTGCTTTGCAACGATTTGCATCGTGAAAAGCGCTATACCAATAAACTTGAACTGAATTGAAAATAATTCTAATACTGTATGCTGATTTGTGATGCTCAAAAACATTTCTTATTACTATCAATATTGAAAACAGTTTTGCTGTTTCATATTTTTGTGGAAACGGTGATACTTTGATTCTTTGATGAATAGAAAGTTCAAAAGAACATCATTGTACTTGAAACAGAAATCTTTGCTAACATTATAGATGCCTTTACTGTCACTTTTGATGAATTTAATGCGTCCTTGCTGAATAAAACCATTAATTTCTAAAAAAAACAAACAAAAAAAACGTTTGAATCTTATATATAAATTGCATAGCCTTGCTTGCCTTTGAGATGCTTAACGAACTTCCATATGCCGTGCCCTTCATACAGCGCAATGAACAGCACTTACTCATCCTGACAAAGCACAGACTACACACTGCAGAAAATAGCAGCATTTTCTCAGTGAGTCTTTCCTGCTGCTTCTCAGACGTGTCTGTCTTATCAAAACACTCACTGGAGTCATTCACAATTATTGTCGTTGTGGCACTGGGCCACCGATGTATATGAGATGGAGGGCGTTTTAACTGCAGTGCCGCTGAAGAAGACATTTGCATTAAAGCCAACAGAGACAAGATTAATGGATCCCCCTCTCTACATCTCAATAACTTTTCAGCAACCCCTAACCCCCCCCCCTCCACAATCTCTCTCATAAAACAGTTTCTCTTCCTCTGCCTTCAATTTCCTCTCTGGCTGCCACTTTACTTTCCTTGTTTTTTTTCACATTCCTCTGTCATGTGTTCATCTTGGCAGTACAGACCAGGGCTTAACAATAAGAATGAACAACGGATCAAAGTCAATGCGAGACAGTTTCAGACCACTTGACGGAGCTATCATTGCCCTATCGAAAGAGTATGTATGTCCCAGCCATATTACATTTTGTCTGATCACATCCATGTAATGAGGTCTAGATAGCAGTGTTAATTTCGTCAACAAAGACGACGACGAAAAATATTCGTCAACGAACATTTTTTCTGTGACTAAGACGAGACGTTGACGAGCTAAAACTAATATCTGATGATAAAAACTATGGCCCAGAAATGTATGCCTTGTCTTCGTTAACAAGACGAGACGGGACTAAAATGTTATCTGAGGACTACTGGACATTCAAAATACATCCTATAGGCTGAGTTAACTGTCTTGTCTTTCAAAATGTGCGTCTCTGTCATTGGATAAGGGGCGTTTCCTTGTCTAGTCTCAGTATGGCAGCTGCAGTGGACGGATAGGCTACCAAAACGCGAACTAGCGATCTGAAACAATGGCCTCAGCACCCGAAAGGTTAGGGACTGGGTGACCACTGGTCACTGACCAGACGTCCCGTTTTTCCTGGGAGTCACAATTCATTGTCGATCAACTTAAAGTTGGTGAAGGCGGGATAGGCGGAATCGCGCTGATAGAAGCGCTCTCTCGCGCGCACGCTCCACTTCTTCAGTTCTCATACAGCGCGTGATCAGTTCTCAGTCCTCAAATACACACACAGCAGTCCAAATGTCTATCGTGTAGAGTATCTCATGTAAATACAGTCGGTTATGGCTTAAGTGAGTGTAAACAGGTGAGTGAAAACTGAATGTGTCAGTATTACATGCATACCTTCTGTCTTAAAGGGACAGCATTCCTAATTATCTGTGTCAATGTTAACCAACAAAAGATGTTAAATAAATGTATAATTGTTGTTGAGTAAACCTACTGTATCTGAAAAGTTTAATTTGTATCCAAAATGTATTCCAGTTTTTCTAAATTCAATCCTTGATTCAAATTTCTCATAAGCTTAATTGATTTGGTCTAAAGAGAGAAGAATTGAAGACTATTTTTGTTTGAATACTATAAAATAGCTACCAAAATAAATGTTGGTAACTGCAGTTTGACTAAAAGTAATGACTAAAAGTTGACAAAAATGCAATGACTTTTCGTTGACTAAAACTAGACTAAAACTATGAAAGACAAATGACTAAAATGTGACTAAGACTATTAAGCATTTTCGTCTCAAGATAAAGACTAAGACTAAATCAAAAATGCCTGCCAAAATTAACACTGCTAGATAGCAGAGTTAAAAAATTATATATAAAAAATGCTTGCACCATATGCAGAGCTGTAAACTGTCTATATCAGAACTGAAAAATGTCCAGCTATTATTGCAATAAAAATAATAAATTATATATAAAAAGTAACAAAAAACATGAATATAATATTATATACAGTATGATAGAATTTATTTTTACCTGATGCATACAAATGTATTGTTAAAATTATATTATATTATTTTATATTATATTACATTATATCAAATATCCGCTTCACGTCGTCGTCGCATCACCACGTAGGGTGTGCATTATTTTCTAATAATTCAATGGCCCGTTGTCAATTACTCCTTACCTATATTATATTATATTATATATTATATTATTATGTTGTTCAAAAGTTTAAAACGGTAAGATTTTTTAATACTTTTGAAATAAGTCTTTTATGCTCATCACCATGGATGCATTTATTTGATTAAAAATACAGTAAAAAAAAGTAATGTCATGAAATATATTAAAATCTATTAAAACTTTATTTTAAAATCGCAATCATATTTTAAAATCAAAATTTATTTTGGTGATGGCAAAGCTGAATTTTCAGCAACTATTACTCCAGTCTTCAGTGTCACATGATCCTTCAGAAATCATTCTAACATGCTGATTAGGTGCTCAAGAAACATTTCTTATTATTATAATCAATTTTGGAATTTTGGCGAAATTGTGCTACATTTTTAAAGCATCTTTGATTAATTAAATTAAACATATAATATAATATAATATAATATAACAATAAAATACACACACACATATATGTATATTACCCTTCACACATGAGGTCAAAATGAGGTCAAGTGGCAAACGTAGGGCAATTAAAAATCTGTGCCAGCAGAAAAAATCCTTATTGTTGAGCCCTGCAGACTGAGGCTTTGTTGCATGGTGCCCCTCATCATCACCCCGAAATACAGAAAGACTTTCCGGGTCCTGACCGATTCCCCACCCCACTTTTGAGGCTGCGAGTCTGCCGTGCTAATGAGAGCCTGTCTTTGCAGCTCTTGAGCGAAGGAATGAAGATGAATCAACTCTCCCACACTTATTCAGCCGTGAACAAAGAGCAGAGTTTAACCAACACAGATTCCGAGGGTCTCGGATCGCTCTGCAGTCACACGCCACGTCTCTGACACACACCCACTCTCGCTCTCTCACACATACAGAGTGCCATCACACCGCTTTTGTGTCCAGGTTATGTGGGACGTTAGAGGAAAGAGCTTCACAACGAAAGATCCACAGGAAGCCTTTAGTGAGAATTAATGCCATTATACCCAGTATAACCTCTCTGTGTGTGTGTGTGTGTTACACACATGGACACATGGATTCACAGACCCTGCAAAGAGGCAGAGAGGGCCATCACTCCCAGCAAGCTCTATTGATCCTCAAGCATTAGAGGACTGTAAGTCACCAGCTGTGACCCATCACGACGCCGCTGGGACTGAGGATGGGGTGGGGAGGGATTGTGACTGAATCACCGCCTGGTCACGCCATCAGCATCGTGTGTAAACGGCTCTTAATAGATCTGTCAGTAAACAGACCCATGTTTTAATCAATCAAGAGGGTATTACAGGTATTTTATACCAATTGGTGCAGGATCATATGGCCTGTAACTGAAAATAGATGGACCGATTTCGGTTGGGAAACAGGAAGAAACACTGCAGAGAAATGTAATCCTGAAAAAGCCATAGGCTGACATAATATTTACAAACACTGTAAACAGATTCACATTAACATGAGTATACACTGCACTCAACAGACTCCCTAATGAGACCTAGTTTATCTGGAAAACAAATATGCATTCTATATTTAGATCAATAGTCAAATTGAAGTAAAAAGAATTTAAAATGTTTCCTAAAAAAAACGATTATCAGAACTTGAGCTTACAATTTAGTGAAAATGCAGCATCACATAAAGCAATGATGGTCATGTGCATGTCATGAATCATAGGTGTGGTTATTATTAGTGCAATTTTCAGTGAAGTTTTGCAGGCAAAAGCAGATGCGTCGTCCATTGTCAGTAGCATGGAAAGTGTATGAGTGTATGAAGCACTGTTCACACAGAAGTCGCTTTCAAACCAAGCAGATTTCTGTTGGACAACGTGACAAATTTGCATGAACAGCTTAAATGTGAGTTAAATCCTGTATTGGGAATTTTTTCACCCTCATGCGAAACTCTCGATAATATGGATTCCTATTGGAATGACAGGATTTTGTCTATGAAGTTTTTCAGAACAATGCTAAATGGGACTGGATCTTTTAAGGGATAGTTCACCCAAAACTGAAAATTCTGTCATTAATTACTCACACTCAGTGTTGGAAAGGTTACTTTGGAAATGTAATAGGTTACAGGTTACAAGTTACCCTATTTAAAAAGTAATAAGCAGTGTAACTTTTCAATTACTTTATTAATGTAACTGATTACATTTGATTACTTTTCAAAATTTCTAATGTTTTTAACTTAATTATTTTTAAAACATGTAAACCATGAGTTAACCTTACAGTAGTACTCAACACAGACTGACTTAACACTGTCAGACTTTCGAAATCCTACATCACTTGTATTAAGATTATAATAATTAAATTTTAAAGCACAGCCGCCACAAAATCAGACTTACTTTGAGATCATTCTGAGGTTAAATAAAGATTTAAAACCATAAGAAATAGTTTATAGCTATGTGTATAGCTACATATGTTTTTGAAATCAAGTCTTTGCATAGTTATGACAGGAAACACTGACTTCTAACAATGGCTTAGAAAAAACTAGTTAAGGTCATTGCACACTGAGTCCGAAATTTTCATCCAAAATTTTTGCACGTTAAAAAATAAATACGACTTCATGTTGTGTCAATCAAGTTTACACACTGCCTCCGAAACTTTCGTCCATCATAACAAAATTCAGACCAGATTCAATTTTCTGCGTTTTCGCATCCGTAGCAAGCATTTTGATAGGAAAGGATGACGATTACGAAAAAAAAAAATGAAAAAATGCATATGAAAATTTCGGACTCAGTGTGCAAGGACCTTTAATCTTAAAAAAAATAAAGCATACATAACCAAACAGGAGATAAAACAGTTGAGTAAGCATGTGTCATATTATGTGTCCTAAACTCCTGAAACAATGGTGTCTCATATTTTAGAGCAGTCAATGCAATTTATGAAAGAATGCAATTAAAGCTGTATATGGGTGTGTGTGTGTGAATAAAATTCAGATGTAACCCCCTTTGTAATTCTTAACATTTTCATAAGTAACTAATTGATTACAATTACATTTATTTTGTAATTAAATTAATTAATTCTGTTACATGTAACTAGTAACTAGTAACACTCTCATGTCGTTCCAAACCCGTAACACCTTCATTCATCTTTGGGACACAAATGAAAATATTTTTGATGAAATACAAGAGCTTTCTGACCCTGCATAGACAGCAACGCAACTACCACGTTCAAGACCCAGAAAGGTAGTAAGGACAGCATTAAAATAGTCCATGTGGCATCAGTGGTTCAACCAGAATTTTATGAAGCAACGAGAATACGTTTTGTATTCTCAAAATGCACATGCGTTGTGGTACTGTCGTAAATGCGTGTCAAAGACTGACACCGAAGAGAAGAAATTGTTCAATAAAGTCGTTTTTTTTTTTCTTTGCACACAAAAAGTATTCTCATAGCTTCATAAAATTAAGGTTGAACCACTGATGTCACATGGACTATTTTAATGATGTCTTTACTTTTCTAGGTCTTTTAGTTTCAGTTGCGTTGCTGTGGAGGGTCAGAAAGCTCTCAGATTTCATCAAAAGTATCTTAATTTGTGTTCCAAAGATGAATGAAGGTCTTACGGGTTTCGAACGACATGAGGGTGAGAAATTAATGACAGAATTTTCATTTTTGAGTGAACTAACCCTTTAAGTGCAGAAATCTAAAGGTTACATTTAAAGTCTTTTGGCAAATTTTCACAGATGAAATCCAGTTATTTCAATAGGAATCCATACGACTAAGAATTTCACGTAACTGCAAAAGATTGCTCCACACAGATTTCACAACGGGTTTAAGTTGATCAAGCAAATTAGCTACACTAAACAGAAAGCAGCTTGGTTTTAAAGTGACTTCTTTGTGAGCTGAGCTGAATACATTGCTACACTATTGACAATGGACTACTGACCATTTGCCCACAAAATTTCGCAAACATGACCACAAATGCACCTTAAAGCAGGGATTCCCAGACTTTTTGCCAGCCAAACCTCTTTGGCCTAAAATATTTACTTTTAAGTATCCTCTGAGATAATATTTAGATGAAACAAAACGTCTTTTCTGACCATTTTTTTTATTGTTTTTATTTTTATTTTATTTGAATAATTTCATTAATTATTGGATTTCCATCAACTCACAAACCCCCTGCAGTTTCCTCACAAACCCCTAGGGGTTTGCGAACTCCAGTTTGGGAAACCTTAGGCTAAAGGATTTTTTTTTTGTCCAATAACTTTAAAAATTAAAGGTGCGGTCACACTTACTGTAGCTAGGTGAAATTTTTACAGACAAAATCCACTCATTTAAACGGAAATCCAAGCAAACTGGAATTTTTAATAGAGGCAAAACATTTACTAAAGTAGATTTCAAATGGGTTCAAGTTGTCAATGCGCATTTGTTGGGTTGAACAACAAAAAGCTGTTTAGTTTGCAAGTGACTTCTGAGTAGACGCTGCTATACTATCGACCACATACAATAGATTTGAGTGCGCCAAAATAGCACACTTCTTTGTAACAATCTGCTTGATCTAATATCATTCATTTCCATTTAATGCATTATTCCAAACCCTAACCTTAACTACGAGCAATAGTAATAGTGGTGCTCCTAATGACTGATTCCGCAGCAAATTAAAATGCTCTCTGAGTCATTTTTAAGCCGAGTTTGTTACTTAATCACAGTCAGGCAAGTTCTGTGAATCAGGTGTGCAGGGCCAAGCTGGAAGAATGAGTCAGAGTAGATAAAAGACAGCATGATGTCTCGGCACTCTCACACAAATGACTGCAGAAGAAGACAGAGATGGAGAGAGAGGTAAAAAGAGGCAAGAGTGGGTGTCTGCAAAGCGAGAGAAAGTCAGTCCAGATGGCCAGAGAAGATTAAATACCATCTGCCAGAGAGATCTGGAGACATAGCCAAACATTAGCACAAACATGTGACACACACCACACACACCCCGCACATAGACATGGATGATGCTGGACACATACAGTACATCAGTGTCAGGGTCTGATCACAGCGCCTGGTAGGACAACAGACATTCATAGCTACCTGATGAGGGGACAGTTGCGAAGAAAGGGGGTGTTTCAACTCATTTCGAATTATGAGAAAATCTCACTAATGAGTTAAAGACTCTTTACGGAGTCCTCAATAGTTCCCTGTTGTCTCCTCTTCTCTGATGGAGTTGAGCTGATCGTAAAAAATGTGTTGGGTCATTTTTTTAGCTAGCACTTCTCTAGTAGAGTTTCTTTTGCATGTACCTGTGGTGCAGTGGATAAACATCTCGGCTTGCAACCAAAAAGTCTGAACTACGAAGACCCATGAGTCATCATTACTGTGCACCGTAATCCCAGGTCACTCCAGGGAAATGTGCCTGTAATAGGTGTACGTGTCGGATCAAAAAGTCTTACTGTTTTTGTTAACCACTCTGTTAGTGTGTCTGAAATGCTTTACATCTAAATTTAAATGAATCACCTTAATATAAGCTGTGCATTTGCACCAGAGGGAGCCAGTGAGCTGCTAACTGGAGTGATTCACTATTTTGCATCTGTTTTGAGAATGAATTTAAATATGATCCCGTTTATAAACTCTCAAATGGCTTCCAGATAAAATTAAGTGGCTGATTGCAAACTAAATATAATGAACACACACTTTCAGTCCTTCCTTCCCGTTTTATTAGTTGTTCCGAGAACGAGAGCTGCTTTAAGACCATTTAACTGAGCACATGACTAATGCATTCACACACTCTCCTACTCATTAACTCTCATTACACTACTGAAATACTGTTTACTCTCATACGCCCCATTAACCACAGGGATCGGAACAAGTCCAGGTGAACACACATACGGACATAAAAACAAACACAACAGTCTACTAAACAGACACACAAAACTCCAAGATACACACACATGCATTTATAGAGCTGAACCATTGATGGACATAATCATATGTACTTTTTTATTTGACAAAGACAGTAGTAGAGACTTAAATTTTAATTAAAAAAAAAAGAAATTATATTTTGCTTAAAATAAATTAAAAAGCAAGCAAACAAAATACACCCACATTATTTTATTATGTTTGTATGATTGTATTATTTCATTATTTTTCATTAATTGTTATATTTATTATACCCACAGCCACATTATTTTTTTTTTGTATTATATTTTTTCCATTTATTATTTACTTTATTATTTATAATTTAATTTATTATATAACTAAATAAATAAGAAAGCAAGCAAACAAAATTCACCCACATTATTTAAGTATTATTTTTCATTTATTATATTTATGATAGCCACATCCACATTGTTTTATTATTTTTATATTATTCATTTATAATTATATTTATAATATTTTTTTTATTACATTTTGCTTAGAAATAAATGAATAAAATATATTTATATTTGGAAAAAAGACTTTTTGCATTATTTACTGTCATGGTAATTAAGCATATTTCCTCCCACTAAATTCTCTAAAATCTAATCTTCATTACTGTAATGGATTAGAAAGATATATATTGCTATATATAATCAATATATAATATAGAACATGTATACAACTATAATGAACAACTATATTCATTTTGCATTTCATTATTATATTTATGACTTACGGATGTTTAGTTATTTGTATTGGAAAACAAGACAAGAACACTGAGGAAGATATAAATTTTTTGCACAGCATGCAACATATAATGCCATGACTTCATGAATTTAAGACCTTCTGCTCTGATTTAAAACCTTTTAAGGCCTTAATTTGTGGAAGGATGGATTAAAATTTTTAAAGACCTTTTTAAGATCTGCAGAAAGCCTGAATATATAATGCATTATAGTAAAAAATAAATAAATAAATTACAGTATTGCACTAATAATAATTTTATGACCCTATCAACTTTGAGAATGATAAAGAATAAAAAAAAAACTCTCTGGGCGAATTATGATAAAATGAATTTAGAAAGAAAATATGCTTAATTGTTATAAAAATGTCCCATTTCTTATTTTCATGTGATTCTCCAATACAAGGTCAAACACAAGTGTGGATATAAAAGGAGTGAGGAAACAAACAGTATGCATCTATCCCACGTCTATCATATAACATTTGCAGCTTTCAGATGCTTTATACATTTGAGTGTGTGCTTATGTGCGGGGACGTTCAGAGAGAAAAGCAAATACTCTAGAGAATGTTTTTGATGGCCCAGCTTTCCTCGCAAATGAGATCCATAGGTCCATCTGCCCTGCATTTAAAAATCAATGCTTCTCAGCACCAGCTAGGGAGGAAGACGGGGGAGTGTTTTAGTGGGAGAGGAGACCTAAAAAGTCTTTGCCGTTTCCTGCATGAGGTCAGACTGCATGATGTCATAATGGACTTGTTACATGCGCATTACAGAAACTCATTAATGGCATTTGAGTGTAGGAAGAATCCTTCCTGAACAAGAACAACCATTACGGCTTAAACAGAAATGCTCCCATAAACAAAAACAATGAGCACTTTGTTGTCTAGGCTGGTATCTTTTCAGCAGGGGCACAGGAATGCTGGGCCCCCATACAGTGAGTATGGTACAGTGCGGCTCAGTGTGACTGTAAGGGTGCCCATGTAACAAGCCGGATTTCCAGCTTCTCCAGCATGCATACGGCAATCAGAGAACCAATCGATACAATTGCTGTCTATGAGGAACACATGATCAATAGCTACCATTTATCACCAGTTCGCCTTACAGATGCACATGGAGGGACATTTCAGACCACCGTCTCAGAAGTGCCACTTCTCTATGCTGCATCGTTGAAACGAAGCTCCTTGACAAATGTCAAGTGTTACAAAACACTGAACTGCTATAATATAAGGAGATCAAAGCCCATGAGGGGATATGGCATGAAAAAATGAGAAGGACAGGGATAAAAAGGTAGAAAGAGCTTGAAAAAATGACAGCTTGAGAAAACCGAGAAAAGTGAGAGAGACATAAGAAGGGTGTAGAAATGGGGGGGGGGGCATGACACTCACTTGACATGGTGGATTTTCATCTTCTCCTGTGGAGTCCTCCAAGACATGATGGGGCTCCGTCTGTCATGTGAGAGAAAAGTGAATATGGAAAATCAGTGTCTCACGAACCGTTGCGAATAGAAAACACAATATAACGTGTTAAAGTTCTGAACTGCGCATAGTCAGACCTTTGACTAACGGCATAACGCCTGGTTCACATTGTGGCTTATTCTAGCCAAGAACTGCAAACTTAGACAGGAACAGACCATCTGACCAGCACAGAACAACCACAGTTCATTCTGTATTTTTAATGTGCCACATAATACCAGAATAAACTATCTCTTTGAACTTTGGGATCAGAATTTCTGTTTGTCCAAAAGTATTAATCGCTGGCTATTTCATTTTATATCTCAAAACAAATTGGAAAATATGCTTCAGATAAAACGATTTCAATGGTTTAATGTCTAATATATAATTGATAATTTTTGAAATTACTTTTTGAACCTTATTTTCATGTTACAGTCAATACCCAATAAATGGACAATTTTGTCTAAATAAATTAAAAAATATCACACAAGACACTAAAATCAGTCTTTTTAAATGCTGAATTAAAAGTGAATCTAGGCATTACAACATTATGATGTTCAGTCTGAAAAAAACATTCATTTTGAGATTTGCTAAAGATTACATAACAGTGCTATAAAAATTATTAAAGTTTTTAAAGATTAACTTTGAATGATGAATATGGAAGCCCATTTTCACAACATAAGAAAAAAAAGTCATCTTTTGGTAAAAACATTAAAAAGTCATAACCATGACATAAACATTTATTAATAAATATGACAGTCTAAATCATCACAAAGTCAAATTTTTGAGATTAGAACTCACAATTAAACTACATAAAAAGCCACATTTTACAATGTCATAATTATGACTTTTTATGTCATAATTTTTACATTTTGGTTTATATTTCATAATTATGTACATAACAGTGTTGTAAAATAAGTAGGGTTTTTAAAGATTAACTTTGAGTGATGAATATGGAAGCCCATTTCCACCACATGAGAAAAAAAGTAATCTTTTAGTAAAATCATAATTATGACATTAAAAAGTCATAACCATGAGTCATGACAAACATTTATTTATGAATTTATGACATAAGGTCAAGTTTTTGAGATAAGAACTCATAATTATAACATAAAAAGCCACATTTTACAATGCCATAATTATGACTTTTTATGTTGTAATTTTCACATTTTGTTTTTCTCATATTATGACTTGATTTCTGATTGATTATGACATGATTCTTTTTCCTGATGTGGTGGAAAATGGGCTTCACACTAAAGATGATCAATGTGTAAAAACAGTGGAAATGACCATGAAATATCCAATATTCAATATAGCCTAACCGTTACCGATAAGTTGAAAAGTTTCTCAGTTAATAACAAATACGGTACCAACATATGCATCCCTAACCTGACAAATAGTTATATTACCACCTGATACCCGGTTTTCCCAACACTCCCGGAGGTTGTGCTGCTGTCTGACAATCTGATTGGAGCTTGTGAATTTCACAAGTGCTTTTCAGTTTTGTATAAAATATGAATCATCAGACGGTCATCGAACTGACAGTGGGCGGTCAGTAGGCGGTCCGTCTGAAGCTGAGACTACACTGAACATAACAATCGCAGTGTGGATCAGTTTCTAAGTGCGATACAAAGCCTTGATTACTACAGAAGACACACACTCGTGCCAGTATGAACGTCTGCTCCTCTGCACCAAACGAGAGTGGTGGAACGTCTCGTTAGACCGGGCCTACATGCTGTCATTGACTGTTTAGGGTTAATTAGTCAGGGTGGCGACTCAGACGGGCCGATCTGTCACCGCGCAGGAGTGAAACTGACGGATGGCCCATGATCATCTGCTGCCTGGAAGGGAACATTGTGTTACCTGCCTCTCTTTTCTCTCTGTCTCTTTCACGGTACCATCTCGGCAGCTTTACAGCAGACTTTATTACATGTGGATCAATGCGGTTGTAGCAGTCATTTCTGAACATTGTGCTAGTCCAGAGTAGATGACAGAGCAGGCTGGACTGAATATGAGTTTTTCTAACCTACTGGATAAATCTGCAGTAATTTGCATGTATGTTATTGAATTCACAGAATCGTTACCCTTTGCAAATCAGCGTGGGAAAAGTCAAAGTAAAGTGTACTGAATTTTCAGGACATTTTCAGCGATTAAACCAATCAAAACAAGACTTACAGAGTAAACTTAGCTGTGGCAAAGTGATGTGGGTTCATAACTACAGTAAATAAATGTTTAAATGTTGTTATGGGCAAAATAGCCCTCAGAATCATTAGCACACATTAGTGACAGTTTCAAATAACTGATTCAACAGAAGCGTTTTACACATTAGAAAAACCCTCATAAGTAATAAAAAAGTCCATAAAAATTAAGTGTAGTGCAAAAACGTTTCCCCTTATAGTGACAGTTCACTTAAAATGAAAATTCTATGGAACAAGAAAAGAAGATATTAGGCAGAACAGTCACCTCAGTTACCATTTATTGTCATTCTTCCTAACATTTCCTTTTGTGCTCCACATACAGGAAAAAAGTCAAACCTGTTTGGAATAATTGTAGTTGAGTACATGATGAAAGAATTTCCATTTTTACATTTGAATTATGCAGATTTTTTCTTTAGAATTTTCGGGAAACATAAAAAAAAATCTGCCTTGTGTCATTACTCAAAGCATGTGAACAAAAAAAAAACAAAAAAACATGTACATATGTAACATATACATGTAACATGAAACTGATTGAACCAAGTCTTACAGAGCAAACTTAGTCATAGTAAAGTGATGTGGATCAATACAGTAAATAAGTGTTAAAACATTGTTATGGGTAAAATAACCCCATGGAATCATTCCAATGTACTTTCAGCCACAGATACAAAAATTTTGCCTGAAATTCCTCAGATTTTAAATGGGTTATCTAACATTTGATATGTTGTACTTTATTCTATTCTAGGCTTATCTAGTGGGTGACACACTCTAGTTACAGTTTCAGTTCATTTAGAAGCATTTTACATGAAATGGCAGGGAAAAAAAAAACACCTTAAAAACCTTAAATGCCGATAAAACTTAATTCCAGGGGGAAAATGTTGCCCCTTGAAGGGACAGTTTACTTAAAATGAAAATTCTATGGAACGAGGAAATAAATTAGGCAGAAGAGCATCAGTCACCATTCATTGTCATTCCTCCTAACATCTCCTTTTGTGCTCCACATACAGAAAAAGAAAATGCCAAACATGTTTAGGACAATGATGAAAGAATTTTAATTGTCACATTCGAATTATGTAAAATTTGTCTTTAGAATTCTCTGGAATGATCCTAAAAATGTAAAAATAATAATAATAATAATAATAATCTTTTATATCACGACTCAAAGCATGTGGACAATTAAAAATATAATAATGTTTATACACATATTATTATTATTATTATATTAAACAGGTTAAATAAATAGATTTATCTAAATTCCTCGGTGATAAAGCAAAGAGTCCCACATATGAACCGATTCATCATTCAACTGTCACCATCACAGCATTGGTGTGAATCAGACTGAGATCCGTGAACATTACGTAGTCTCATTCATTAAAACTTCAGTCTCCATTAATAAAGGACACTGATCAAGGTGAACTCATATGCTAGTTACAAAGAAACTACAAGTCCAAAAAGAAGGAAAATGTATCCGTGGCCTTTGGCAAACGGATCGTTTTAAAAGCATTTACGCACAGACATAACACGGGTCATACTCTATAACCGCTAATCCCCAACATCGGATATACAGATAAAGATCTGGAACAGGTTATACAACAACGACACACAGAAATGGCCTCTAAAAACAGAAGTAAGTAATGCTTTTATAATGAACATATCAGTGATATAAACCTTTATATACGGTGGAGACTCACCTCGCTCGCCGCACTCCCGATTGCCATCTTTCGCCAAGGGTCAACTAGTTGTGCCAGGGGCATCTTCACTTTTTGGACGTTCCTTCTTTTAGAAAACAGATTCAAAAGAACAATTCTGAGCTACTTTGAGGAGATTATGCCTGTTTGTTTCCGCGCTCTCGACACTGAGGGAAGAAAGCTGGGAATCCGTTACGTGCGTAACGCATCCGAAAGCGCCGCCACCTTTTCCTCCACTCACCTCTGTCAGTCAGTGTCAGTGCAGCGTTTCCATAGAAATACAACGACCGTGCCCCTGATCTCGCACCAATCGCCCTCTCTCTCTCGCCACTGTCCCCTTTCGACAGAAAAAACACGTTCACGCTCTCTATTCACTTCCGCTTCTTTTGGTATGACGCATCGGATTGGCTGATATGCTTGTCAATCATTCACAGAGGGTGGGGCTGAAGCTGTGGCGCGCAGCATAGACGGACAGGTGAGAGCGCAGTGCATTCGATGCCCCAACCTGTGATCTGAGCTGACATGTTTTTAGATAATTAC
Source organism: Tor tambroides (assembly GCA_021397915.2). NCBI lineage: Eukaryota > Metazoa > Chordata > Actinopteri > Cypriniformes > Cyprinidae > Tor > Tor tambroides. Next base: position 18,937 of record JAFVLL020011856.1, read on the forward strand.
ATCAAATTAATATCATACTTTACTGTATGGAAGCTAGCTAATCTGTACGATTAGCAAATATGATTAGACCTAGCTTTACCCATTCAGACTTTGCATTATTTCTTCTCTACATGCAACCATAAATGAAAATCAGTTTGTGATCATTTTTTAATAGTTATTTCTCAAGTCCATTCCAATGGACTGTACATCTCTTTTGCTTATAATGAAATCTGATACGCACATGAATTTAGCAATCGTGCGTAGTACGTGTAAACTTTATAATAATTTATAATCATCTATTAGGGTGGCATCAAATGACATTGGAATGTCAGCTGTGATTTGACACTTGAATCACGCAGGTGGAGAGTGCGACACCTGCTGGTGAGTCAATGGTCATTTCTCTTGTGTGATTCAGTGACTCAGGATTTTGCTTTCAATCGCTGGCGAGCAAACTGAACACAACTGACACAAATATAAGCCAAATTATTACATATTTATTCATTCCATCTTTAGTTATTACACATTTTAATGTTATCTGAAATCCAGAATTTCTAAGGGTAAATGTGGTGACTAATATTTGCATAAGCTTAGGATCTAGTTAATGTTTTGGTACTAACAGCAATTAAGCCTTTGGGATATTATATTATAATGACAAGTGAACTCATAATTCAAGAAATTACAGCATCACATTACTATAGGACATGAAAATTGTATCATCGTTATAAATCATTTTTAATAGGCCTACATTCCATTCAGAGACATTTGATTTCTACACATTTACAAGTAAAGATGATGCTCATTCATTTATTCATAATCTATTTTTCCAGTATTGCTCTAAGTATTTATTGCTGTATGTTGCGCTCTGTGTTTCCTAATATATTAATAGTCTGCCAAACTGATTGCTAATTAGAGAGGCAATAACAGCGGATATGGAATGTAATTATGACTTTATGGATAAAGCAGTTTCATCCATCTTTTTGTGCGTATAGGTTTAGGAACAGAGCTCCCATACTATGAATGAAGTGTTGAATTATCAGCTTTAGCTGATGGATTTCAGCCTCATCCACGGGTTGATGCCTCTGACCTCTAAAGGTGCATCATTGTAAAAGATGTGGTTGCACAAATCCTCCAGCGGGGGCTCTGGATCAGAGGTAGCAAACTGTGCTGCTTCTTCTATCTCCTTACGAATCTCAGCATCAATGTCCTGTCATGGTTCCAACAACATAACATGGTGATACAGGAGGTGTTAAGTCTCTGGTATTCATCAAGTACCTGGTATGCATCAAGTACCTTGATCTCTTCCAGGCTGACCATGTTGTTGCTAATCATACGGTCCTTCAGCATAGTGATGGGGTCACTTTTACTGCGGACTTCCTGAATCTCCTCACGTGTGCGATAACTAAGGAGAGAAAAGCACTGATTGAGAGTACAAAAAACGGTGAGCTCACTGAAATAATGCACAAACTACCTAAAAATAAAGAGGAAAGACTGTGATTATGGAGGTTAGCAGATGAGGATAGGTTTTTAAATTAACTGAGGAAGGATGAGCGCCTGCCACAGGGGGAAGGTTGAAGGTCAACCTCACCTGACCCCAGGATCGCTCATGCTGTGGCCGTGGTAACGATATGTCTGGAGCTCCATTAGTATGGGACCCTGAAGAGCACATGCCAAACATTTGCCCACCAGTCACAGACCGGATCTTCCATCATGTTTGTTAACAAAACTAGCCTGTGCTTAAAAGAAAAGTTCCCCCAAAAATGAAAATTTGCTGAAAATTTACTCACCCTCAAGGCATCCATTACTTGATCATCTATGGATCCTCTGCAGTGAATGGGTGCCGTGAGAATAAGAGTCCAAACAGCTGATAAAAATATCACAATAATCCACAAGTAATCTGCACGACTTCATCAATTAACATCTTGTGAAGTAAAAAGCTGTGTATTTGTAAGAAAAAAATGCATCATTAAGACTTTTTAAATTTCAAACTGCTTCAGGCTAAAATACAAATCCTCTATCCATAATATTGCTTTCTTCAGTTAAAAAGTCAAACATGCAGCTTTTCACTTCACAAGACATTAATTGATGGACTGGAGTCATGTGGATTATTGTGATGTTTTTATCAGCTGTTTTGACTCTCATTCTGATGGCACCCATTCACTGAGGATCCATCCCTGAGCAAGTGATGTAATGCTAAATTTCTCTAAATCTGTTCAGATGAAAAGTCAAATTCATCTACATCTCGGATGGCCTTAGGGTAAGTAAATTTTCAGCAAATGTTCATTTTTGACTGAACTATTCCTTTAAATCTATGACCTCTCCTTGACTTGTTAATCAAGTAAAATATGTCACATTTCCTTTACCTTTCCAGATCTGCAATAGTCTGCTGCAAACTTGGTTGCCTCTCTCACGCTGAGAACATCCATACCATCCACCTGGAGAAAAAAAAGAAACAGGCTTGACTTATTTGCTCACATGTGCCTTTTATGTACGTCTGTATAAATTTGCATGCACTGGTGAACATAAAAACAGGATGAGGCAGCTAGAAAAACTAAAAAAAAAAAAAAAATTACCCTCAGACCAGGAATGTAGTCTCCTCTCTTGTAATAATCTGTGCTGGCTGAGGCCCGTTCCACTGATGTCCCCATGCCATATTTATTATTCTCACAGATAAAAATACAGGGGAGTTTCCACAAAGCTGCCATGTTAAACGACTCAAAGATCTGGCCCTGATAAAGAGATTAATCAGATAAGACATTATTTTGCAACAGAAGATCGCACGCAAGCCTGTGAACACGTGGAGGAAAAGTTGCTCTCACCTGATTAGCAGCTCCATCCCCATACAGAGTGACACAAACCTCATTCTTGCCCTGATACTGGCATGCCAGGGCCACACCTGCCCCAAGAGGAACCTTTAAATCAGTGAAATTTAGATTTAGTAATGCCTGATGTAATATTCTTGTAAGCTATAGTGCGTGCATCTCACCTGGGCACCAACAATACCATTCCCGCCATAGAAATTCTTGGCATACATGTGCATAGAGCCACCCTTGCCTTTGGCAACACCACCCCTTCGACCTGAAATGGGTTGTAAACATGTTCAAATGAGGGCTGGGTATTGATACACATTTCTTGATTCGATTCCTAGTACAAGCTCTGGATTCGATTTGATTCTGATTTGATTCAGATTCATTAGTTACAGTCCTTTTGGTGTATGTATGAAGTTCTCTCTCAGCTATTGCTGTAAATGATGAAACTCTTAAAGGGATAGTTCACCCCAAAATGAAAATTCTGTCATTAATTACTCACCCTCATGTCATTCCAAACCCATAAGACCTTTGTTCATCTTCAGAACACAAATTAAGATATTTTTGATGAAATTTGAGAGCTTTCTGACTTTGCATAGACAGCAATGGAACTACCACGCTCAATGCCCAGAAAGGTAGTAAGGACATCGTTAAAATAGTCCATGTGACATCAGTGGTTCGACTGTAATTTTATGAAGCTAAGAGAATACTTTTTGTGCACAAAGAAAACAAAAATAATGACTTTATTCAACAATTTCGTCAGAATTCGACGCGCGTTCACGACAGTACCACGATGCATACGTGTGAACCATCCCTTTAAATTTAAAAATCAACAACAGGACCCAAACTATGCAGTTCAGTTGCTATTTATATACTGTTATATATAAACACTGTTGTTCAAAGGTTTGGATTTGATTTTTGAATGTATTTTTTATATATTTTTTAAAGTTTTTTATGTATTTGAAAAAAGTCTCTTAAGCTTACCAAAGCTGCATTTATTTGATAAAAAATAGAGTAAATGCAGTAATACTGTGAAATAATATTACAATTTAAAATAAATGTTTTCCGTTTGTTTATATTATCAGTTGTCACTTATTGATGGTAAAGCTGAATTTTCAGCAATCATTACTCTAGTTTTCAGCATCACATGATCCTTAAGAAATCATTTGAATTGGTGCTCAAGAAACATGTCTTATTATTATCAGCATTGTAAAATAACAGTCAGGGTAAAAGATTGTTCTTGGGATTTTAAGAATCAAGATCAAGACTGAGATTATTTCATCATATTTGTTTGGAAAACCAATATACTGTAGGATTTCTATTTTAATGCAGCTTTATGAAGAAAGTCCTCACCTGTGAGCTCTGCCATGATCTCTTTCACAGACACACCTCTGGTGTAGGTGTAACCATGAGCCCTATATGCTGTGATCAGGTGATCCGTGGGATTGATACCAGCCTCAATGCCTACGGCACAGGCCTCCTGAAAATTAGCAAAAAGATAAATCATTTCACAGTGACTGTGTAAACAGCTATTATAGACTACAAGGCATTCAGTTTAGTCTTACCTGCCCATCATAAAGATGACAGAATCCTCGTACGATCTTCTGCTTGTAGAGCTGATCTGCCTTCAGCTCCATGCGTCTCATGGTCTGCATAATGCGGTAGTACCTGAGTCCATCCTCTCTGGTGAGCACCGTCTGCATTGAAGGGCCTTCATTCAAGCGATGAAGGTCACATTTCTGAAATTGAACAAGTTTGTGAATGAACTAAGTTGTTTGTGCATGCTTTTAAGCTACTATGACAACTTTACCTTGATGTCAAAGCTGGCTTGAGGTGTCAAGTCGGCAAAAGAACGTGCTGATACCACCACTCTGGAGCCCTGGAAAAGAGTGGAGTGCATTAATAAAACTATGAAAAATCATTTTAAAACAGAGATACTGGCAAAATGCATTTAACTTGACAAGAACTGACTAAACATTGGAGGCCATTATGTGGACCCACACTAATAGGTGACACTAATATACCTAAAATAAACACACTACTGTTTAATTTTTTTTTTGAAAGAAATTAATAGTTTTATTCAGCAAGGATGTTTTTAATTGATCAAAGTGGCAGTAAAGACATTTAAATTGTTGCAAATATATATATTTCTAATAAATGTTCAACTTTCTATTCATTACTAAATCCTGAAAAAAAGTATCACAAGTATCATTCCACAACTCTTTTCAACAATGCTAATAAGAAATGTTTCTTGAACACCAAATCAGCATATTAAAATCGGGAAAATCGTTATTCTAAATTGCAATAATATTGAGAGAGACTTTTTTTTTTTACTGATCCCAAACTTTTGAACAGTAGTGTATTTGGTTGGTCAAATTACAATAAGTAAGACAGATCGAAATTAGATAGAAATTATATATATAATAGGGTGGTTGAGCTGGTGTTGCTGGATCATATGGAGCAGTTAAGTGAGTGTAGAATCCAAACCCTAATATCTTACCTCTGACATTGTTTGGGCACCCTATAAAACAAGCAAAAAGATAGAAACATATTGCATGTACATATTGTAAATGAAAAAAAGAATGATAAACATATAAATAGCAGGACCACAATATGGTCCATGTTGACATCCGTGTCAGACAAATTATTATACCAACTTTCAATTGCACTTGGACAGTGCCACACACTGCGAAAAGCTAAAAACAACCTATTTAACACACAATAGAGTGACCGAATCAGGACAGACTCTGCAATTTAATCAAATCAAATCTGATCAGTTCAGTGGCTGTTTAATTTACAGTAAGCATGACTCTGCATTTACGGTACACCATCTACAAGGTCGATGAGATCTAGTTTAGCCTCGGTAAATCTTTTAATGCCTTTAAGCTAAACAGAGCTTGAATCTTTCAATGCTCTGTCTCATTAACAGCAAACAGATATATATTTTGATACCTACATTTATTTTGGCACCACCCTTAAGTGCGTTTGCTATCACTGTCAGCATGTTCTGCATGCTCCAAAGCCCAGCCTCAGTGTGCAGGAGTGTTTTAGGAGGATCAGCCCCACACAGTGAGCTGAAGCCAGAAACACTCACACTAGCTCAGTATGGCTGAGGATTATACTACACTCTGTTTCAAGAATTAAAGTTCAGTTTGACTGTGCACAACAACAGCAATAAAACAAAAAAAGGTTAAATAAATATTAAAATAATAAATATTAAAGTAATTTAACCATTTTAAGTCATATTATGCATGCTTGTAATGTGATAGATATGGGTCAATTTTTGTATTTGTATTACAAAATAAAATGAATGAATGAATAAAATATATAAAATAAAATAAAATAATGAAATTGAATAAATAAATAAATAAATAAATAAAGCAAGCAAGCAACTCAGGGAACAGTCTGACAAGATGAATGACTGATTTATAGATTTTAATATTTTTCAATTCCTTAAGGGAAATTATTTATAACATTTAAATGAGCAGATATAGACTCGATCTTCTTGAGGTTTGCAAATTAATTTACAACATTTCTGATGGTTCTAGGTGTTATAAGCAGTAACAGGACTTTTATTTTGATGACTTGTAAAGAACGTCATTTACGGTCATGTTATTTTTGTCCAAAATATAATAGTGCCACCAAGCGGTAAAGAGCACTTATAGCAGAATTTTGTCTTTTTATGAATGTATTTTTATTTTTAATTCTAGTAATAAAAATGTATATACATGATTTCTGAATTATTTTGTAAAATGTTTGTCATATGATTTAATTATTAAAATAATGTAAAACAATATAATAATATGTATTAAAAAAACTAAATATTTCCATTTTTTCAAAGTATAACTGTTAAATTGAGAAATTAATAGGTTTATATCTTATATTATGATATTGTGATTTATATTTATTATATTACATGCTCTAATAGACTTTTTGCTTTAACAGTTATACAAAACACCACATTATTGGCAATATATAATGTCACATATAAAATGAAGATTTTTAATAAAATGTATTTGGTATAACTTCTAAATAATATTAATATTTGAAAATATATGGTTTTTTAAAAATGATTTTTTTGGAAATATATCATTATATATATCATTATATCACTTCCAAACACATTTTTTTAGCCTATGATTTTTTTGTTTTCCGCGTACAGAAGTGTATTATTCAAAAATCAAAAGATGGAAATAAACAAAAAAAAGTTAAAGAATTTTTCAAACTTAATATACTTTAAGCTATTGTTGAACTTTGCCTTTAAATTGAAAACAAAGGCTTATTTACATAATATGTATGCTAAATTTAGCTAACAGAAGTACCAGATTATTTAAATATTGTCCTTTATGATAAGAAATGTTATAAGGGAAATACCCGAATAAAAAACAGTTAAAAGCTGGGCATGATAAGATCCTTAATAAATGTACAGAAATCTAACCAAAAACAAGACGAAAGAAACCACGTTGTAAACCACAAAATAGATTAATATCGAAATCAAATCTGTTTACAAGATAGTAACCGCAAGAGTAATATTTTTCACTGTATGAAAACAGGCGCATGTCTCCACTTTTACGTCAGCGGCGGAAGGTCAGCGCTCAAACGGAAGTGAGAGTCAGAGCCCATCCGCCATTGTGAAGCAGAGCAGGGGTAATATTCTCTCCAGACGTTACACAGAGTGTGAATGTTTCAGACTAACTTAAACACATCACACAGCAGCCAACCTCCCCCAGCCGTTTGACATTCACTGTCAGTACCGCCTGAGAAGACCGCTGCCGACCGTTTGAAACCGGGCGAGGAGATCAACGCCTGAGAAATACGCTGTGATTATAGGGCAACCCGGAGAGAGGAAAAATAACGTGAACCCGCAGCGGTGGCAGGAGAGACCGTGGACAGTCATAACAGCAATCAGCTCGGGCTCCCGGAGGATGTCTGCGACAACTGTCGATCAGGTTCGCGAGACGGACGCGCTTCCATCTATATAACTATATAAGTTAAACATGAGGTGCATGTACAGGTAGTGGCTGTGTCTTAAAACCTAGTGAGCTGCCCACCTAGACAGCATTATTGGTGCGCTTGGAAGGAATAAACGTTTCAAAACAAACTGACGCACAGTAAGGCTCTTCATTAGGTTGTAAAACACAGCTAACGTCAATCACAGTCAAGCCGTTTCTCCACAGACTGGAAGTCTTGGATATTTGATAGCTGTTTCTGCTAGGCCGAATCATTGTATCCATGTTCTGTTCCTGATAAACTGATGCTCATAGTTTGTTTTTTTGTCTTTTGTCACTGTCTGCAACCCAAAACAGAGACCTAAAGGACAAGGAAACAAAGGTATGTGACGAAAAGATTCGTTTTCTGTCCACATTTTAACGGACAGTTCACTCAAACATTAAAGTTCTGTCATCATTACCCTCATGTTATTATAGACCTGTATAACTTTGTAGGGACATACACCTTCGGTCAGCATTCACTTTAATTACATCTTTTTCCATGCCATAAAATGAATAGTGACTGAGGCTGTCATTCAGCCAAAGAAAGTCAAATAGACCACATGTGAATCAGAAATTTCATTTTGTGTGAACTGTCTCTTTAAGGGGGGTCGGTTTACTGATGTGTTTCTCACTGTCTCACTTGTGTGCATTTATAAATAGTCACTCCTTCTGTGAATCATATTTTATGTAGTAGACCAGTCTTGATGTTAATCTAGCTCTCTATGTTACTTTATAGTCGTGACATTGACCGATGAAGCAATTTACTTGTTTTTACTTCTTGTTCTTGCTTAGACATAATCATTTCCAAGTGCAATTTACTTTTGCTGTGTCTCATTATTTCTTATCAACATCATGGTGGATTGAACTAAGTAAAAGTAACTGACACACTGTCTCTGTCTGTCTTCGGTATAATTTTGCTTAGTGCAAAACGGTTCGATGCATCAGAAGGATGCTGTAAATGATGATGACTTTGACAATTACCTGAGCAGCCAGACAAATCAGGTGAGTTTTTGTCCTTATACTGTCATATTAGTTATTGGTACTCTGAAAATATTATTATTGTCATATTTATATAATTTCCATTCAGTGTTACATTACATTAAACTGTGGTAAATATGTAACAAATCTTTGACCGCTTCCATATTTTATTATTTGTTGATACTTACCATCTATATTATATACTACCATTCAAAAGTTTGTGGTGTGTGAGATTTTTTTTAATGTTTTTAAAAGCTCTCTCTTATACTCACCAAAGCTGCATTTACTGATTAAAAATGGTAACATTGTGAAATATTATTATAATTTCTTCAGTGTCACATTATCCTTCAGAAATCCATCTAATATGCTGATTTAGGGCTCAAGAAACATTTATTATTATTATCAATGTTGAAATCAGTTGCTGCTTAATATTTTTGTGCAAATTGTGATACGTGTATTTTTTCAAGATTCTTTGATCAATAGAAAGTTTAAAAGAACAGCATTAATTGAAAATAAAAATCCTTTGTAACATTATAGATGTCTTTAAACATTAATGTGTTTATCACACTTTTTTCACATATTATGTTTTTGTCACATCTTTATTTAGCCATTGGTTTGTTACATCATCATTACTGACTTATCTTTAATTACCCCCTACAGAGTAATAGCTACCCACCAATGTCTGATCCCTACATGCCCAGCTATTATGCTCCCTCTATCGGATTCCCTTACTCCCTGGGAGAGGCTGCTTGGTCCACCGCAGGAGATCCGCCTATGCCGTACCTGACCACGTATGGACAGATGAGCAATGGTGAGCATCACTTCATTGCCGACGGAGTCTTCAGCCAGCCTGGTGCTTTAGGCAACACGCCTCCTTTTCTCAGCCAACACGGATTTAACTTCTTTCCTGGAAATGCAGACTTTTCCACCTGGGGCACCAGTGGTTCTCAGGGACAATCTACACAGAGTTCAGCATACAGCAGCAGTTACGGATATCCCCCGAGCTCATTGGGCCGGGCCATTGCTGACGGACAGGCTGGATTCGGCAGTGACACGCAACTTAGTAAAGTTCCAGGGCTCAGTAGTATCGATCAGGGAATGGCCGGGCTCAAGCTCGGCTCCGACATGTCGGCCGTTACGAAAACGGTCGGTTCTCCTTTAGGTGGGACAGCGGGAATGAGTAGCATGGCCGCCAACAGCATGCCACCCATCAGCTCCTCCGCACCAAAACCCACCTCGTGGGCCGCCATTGCGAGGAAACCGGCAAAACCTCAGCCCAAGTTGAAGACGAAGCCCAACATGGGTTTGGGAAGCGGCGCCACGATTCCTCCTCCGCCGATAAAGCATAACATGAACATTGGGACATGGGAGGACAAAGGCTCCATCACCAAACCCCCTCTTGCGCAGCAGATGCTCCCGCCTCAGCCCTTGGTGCAGCAGCAACTCTTGGCCCAACCTCAGCCCATGCTGCAGAGTCCATTGCCTCCTCAACCCCAACACCAACACCAACACCAGCAGCTCCATCTACAATCTCCCCAGCACCCTCAGCAGCTGCCCCCAGGTCCCCCCCACGCTCACCATCACTCGCAACCAGGTCCTCCACAGCCCCTGCACCCACCTCAGGCGCAGAACCCCCCACTCCAAAACCGCTGGGTAGCCCCTCGGAACCGAGGAACCACATTTAACCAGAACAGCGGCATGGAGAACTTTGGCCTTGGGACGGGAGTCCCCATGAGCTCCTCGCCTTCTTCCAGTGAGGTTCACCCCGTGCTGGAGAAGCTCAAGGCCCTCAACAATTACAACCCCAAAGACTTTGACTGGAACTTGAAAAACGGACGGGTCTTTATCATCAAGAGCTACTCGGAGGACGACATCCACCGTTCCATCAAGTACTCCATCTGGTGCAGCACAGAGCACGGAAACAAGCGCCTGGATGGCGCCTACCGCTCGCTCGGTGCCAAAGGTCCACTGTACCTGCTCTTTAGCGTCAACGGCAGCGGACACTTCTGCGGCGTGGCAGAGATGAAGTCAACTGTGGACTATAACGCCTACGCCGGCGTCTGGTCCCAGGATAAGTGGAAGGGCAAGTTTGAGGTGAAATGGATCTTTGTTAAGGATGTGCCCAATAACCAACTGCGGCACATTCGCTTAGAAAACAATGACAACAAGCCCGTCACCAACTCCAGGGACACTCAGGAAGTGCCCCTAGAGAAGGCAAAGCAAGTGCTTAAAATTATTGCGACTTTCAAGCATACCACCTCAATCTTTGATGATTTTGCACATTACGAAAAGCGGCAGGAGGAAGAGGAGGCCATGCGAAGGGTAAGCGGAGCTTTCTGCCACTCTTCACAATAGCAGAAAGCAGGCACTGCACCTTTAGATCTCGTAAAACATTGTTACGTTTTAGTGCTGTCAGCATGTCCATCCATTTCCAAAGGTAGGGTTTTTAATAGCAACTCATTTCCAAGCCTTTCTGTCTCTTTTGAGTTTCAGAAATAGGCAGCAGCAAGCCAAAAACAGTGCAGTCAGTCATAATTAGAAATGAAATGTTAGATCTGGTAACCCAGTACATCATTACTGGTGGTCACATAATAAGTTGTTTGTGTTATTGCTCAACATGGCTTGCACATAACACATTTCCCCTATATTTCAATTAACTCAACTGCTAAAGTCTCAGCAGATAGGTATTGTGAAATAAATGATTCTTAAAAAAAAAAGAAAAAAAAGTCTGCCCATTTATTGACAAAAGGCTGGTGTCGAGCTGTGACGCCAATCAGTGTCTCTGCTCAAACAGCAGGCAGATGTCCCATTAATAGATTGGACTTACATCATTTCCTGCCCAACCAACACAAATAATTGATGTCTGTGCCCGTTACCTCGGCACCAGCTGCTTTTATCCTTGTTTGTTAGTTATGAAAACAGCATTTAGATCTCATATGATTTCATATGATGTTGGGGGTTTATCAGGTCAAACCTTTAAAGATGTATTGTGTCTTGCATCTGAACAAATAGAGTCATTCATTATCTCATCCTAATAGAGCTTAAACTTGTTTGGAAGTTGTTGGAAATTGTTCGGCACTAGAAGGTTTAATACCTACACTAAACTCATTGGCCCAACTTTGTACTACTGTGGTCATGTACTCACTTCAAAGTTTTGGGAGTGATGGTTTACATGGTGATAACCATTGCAATGTTTTGCCGTCACGTGCCTGTATAGAATAAACATGAATGAATGCCAGCAGTTTTTTAGTTTTAGACATTTTGACCAAAGCTACCAGAAATGTTTTAATTGTCCAGCAATTGTCAATAAACTTCGGCTGAACAGAGTTCTGTGTTTTACGCGTGTTAAGCTGCTGCTTTTACTCTTGTAAACAACCAAATTGTGAATTGACTGAAATTAGTTGCTGCATGTATATGGCCTGTATGCAGCACTGCAACTCTATTGGCCTTGTTACATCAGCATGTCATTTGTATTCAGCTGATTGAGTATTTGTCACTTACACGATATATGTGCATCTTTACGTAAGCCACTTTAGGATGAACTTGTTAGTCAAGAACATAAACGGAAAAATTGCAATCAAAATGGCGCTAGGCCTAATCATGGTGTCTTGGACTAATTTAGCTTCTTTTTTTTCGTGAGAGATTATCAAACCTCAGATTAATTTTTTTCTGCGAACCTCATTTCTTTCTATTTCATTACCTTGCCAATCATGTGTAGATTGCCAAAGCCATAATAAAATCAACTATTTAAATTAAAAAGGTCTCAAAGGCCTCTGGTTTAATTTGTGAAATCTAATGCTTTATTGCTTTATTTAATCTAATGAAGTGGTCTTAATTTGTGGAATACAGCAGTGTATATAGAAAAAATATTTGCATTATAGCATGGCAATGTGCATTCATAAATGTGTGATGCTTTACTGCGGTTATTTATTTTTATTATCATCAGAAATGTCAAGCATTTAAAAATGATGAGCTAATGAATTCTAATCTATTGTCAGTCTGCATCATTGACAATTTGACAACCGTCTAGTCATCAACAGTGTGCTGTAAATGCACTGTCTATAATGTAATCAGAAGCGCCAATTAAGTGTATTAAAGCTTTCTAGTGGCACATGGCTAATGAGTCATACATGACTCCTGATATAGCTAACATACATCTGCTTGGCTAGTAAACATGAATGTGAGCGTTTAGTTTTTTTGCACCCACTTCCTTTTTTGCCTTATATCATTATGATAGCTTTAAATGTAACAGATTTATGCATTAAAATATATGTTAACCTTCTGGTGCTGCTCACATGTGGTTGTCAAAAATGACTTTTTTCCCTCCCCAGTGAAATTAATGTAGTATATTTTAGTTTGATAATGTTTTTATTTAATATTTTTTTATTTTTAGGGGTTGTATGGTACTAAATCATATTTATGGAATAGTTATTATCCATTTATTACCTTTTAACACCTTTTTGAGCATATACCCAAAAATGTAATTTCCTACTGTTGTAAATCTTGAATGCTTAAGTTTAGTCTCTTCTATTTTTAAAGATGACAGTTAGTAGATTATTGCTGAAGTGAAAAAAAAAGTTTTAAAAGTGGAATTTAAATGTTTAAATTTATTGTTATGAGAAATGCACAAAAATATTTTTAAATTTTCTATGAAATATACATTTTTCAAAACATTTAATGTTTTACTCTAAAACTGCATGAAAAGTTTTTTCAGGACCATTTTACCTTTTCGAATTATGTCCATGTTTTGTGTGTGTGTGAGAGAGAGTGTGTTCATAAAGGAAATGCCAAAACCTTTACCAAGTTGCATGCTATTCAGGTAAAGTTAAATAAATTAATTAATAAATAAAAAAGTAAATTTTTACAGTCAAAAATGACCAAACAGCACCAGAGGGTTAAAGGAATAGTTCACCCAGAAATGAAAATCTGCTGAAAATGTACTCACCCTCAGGCCATCCAAGATATAAATGAGTTTGGAGAAATTTTGCATTACATCAAGTTTTCTCAAATGGATCCTCTGCAGTGAATGGGTGCCGTCAGAATGAGAGTCCAAACAGCAGATAAAAATACAATAATCCACAAGTAATCCACAAAACTCCAGTGAAAGTGAAAAGCATGTTTGTAATAAAAATGTAACAATACATATTTAAACTGTTTTTAACTTTAAATCATTTCTTCTGGCTAAAATAAGAATCCTCTATCCATAATATTGATTATTGAAAAATATTGAAAAAATTGTCTTGTCTGAATCAGGAAAGAAATATGCACAGATCAAGCACTGGTAACAAGCAAAAACAGTCCAAAACAGTTTTAAACAAAAATGTCAATGGATTGTTATGTAAGAGGACAACAGGGGGTGAACTTTTTTTTACTGGAGGAAATATTATGGGTTATGGACTATTTTGGCCAGAAGTAAGGTTTAAAGTTAAAACACCATGATGGATTTGTTTCTTACAAACATGCAGCTTTTCACTTTGTTTCACTCCAGACGTTAATTGCTGAACTGGAGTCGTGTGGATTACTTGTGGATTATTGTGATGTTTTTATCACCTGATGTTTTTGGACTCTCATTCTGACGGCACCCATTTACTCTAGAAGATCCATTGGTGAGCAGGTGATGTAATGCTACATTTCTCCATATCTGTTCCAATGAAAAAATGAACTCATTTACATCTTGGATGGTGTCAGGGTGAGTTATTTTTTAGCAAATTTTCATTTTTGAGTGAACTATCCCTTTAAATTGTTTCTGAGTTTCTTTAAGATAAGAACATGGCCATCAGACTTTATACTGACACCTATTGGTGTGTTTGAGCATGATGCAAAAGCATGTTTTCAGTTACTTCATTGTAGAAATACCTTGTTCACAAGCATATTTGTCATGCATGATTAATTATTCTCCAATCCAGTATCTCCAAAAGGCGTTACTAAGATAAAGTGAGTATAACAGCCATCATGTAGGATAACCACCCTAAAGTGGCTTTTATTCAACCGAGGTCTTCATCTCCCGTGAACATTTGTCAAAAATATTTTTACTTTAAGGGTGAAAAGTTTTACTCTCTGCATGTCAGAGAGATCTAATCAACCTCAAACTGTTTTGAAACCACTGGCTGTATCAGCAGTTCAGATACGCAAAATCATTTTTACTGTTACATGCATCAGTATTGCAAGCAGTTGTTGGAACTGCATCTTCAGTAAACTAACATTTGAAACCTTTTCAGCTTAGAAAGATTCTCAAAATTCCTTGCTTGGTGACCCACAACATGTATAATGTTTTTTTTTTTTTTAATTAATTTTATTTAGTTGATTTACATCAGTCAATTTTAGATATTTAATTATGTGCTCATTTTTCAATTTTTACATCAAGTTAGATGATGACAAAGATAAAGTTCCTTTGTAGAAGCGGTAATTAAATATCACTGTCTAATCTCGGTCAGAATTGAAAATGAATATCCTTTTTTCATACAGTGAACTTAGGCATCTACTTAGCATTTAAAAAATGAATATATAAAATTAGAAATTTTAGTTTTATTTTTTTAATTTAGACAAAATGGAGTTTTATACAGTATATAGGCCATTAGGTAGCGGCCAGAATTTTAAAATCAGTTTATCCCTGAACAAGAGCCAAATTACAATCAGAAAAGATTCTACAACATTTTGAAGGGTTGAAAAGATTATATTGATTTCAAGAGCAACCAACCATACTGCAAGTGTTTTTAAAGACACTTCCATTTCTGTTCGTTAAACTAGGTTAGTAAAAGACAAAGATCATTTTAATAGCGCCATGTTCCATTTAATCATCTAATTTTGTCTCTTTTCTCTCTTTCTCTTTCTTTACAGGAGCGAAATAGAAATAAACAGTAGGTTTACAGAGATCTCCTTGGTAGAACATCAACACTAATGATGTAGAACCTTAAATATTGTGTAACCTCAGAGGAAGAATGGGGTTCTGACGTATTTTTTTCTGCTGAAAACGATGTACGAACACTTAATCACGACAGTGGACTTTTTTGCGTCAACTTCTGATGGATCTGCCCTTACGCTCAAGTCTCGCACGAAAAGGAAAGAAAATCACTCACGTAAACTGTATCTTTAAGCACTTTCAGCTCTTCTAAAAGCTTCTGCCAGTACCCTTAACTATCATTGGACATCTATTTGGTATTAACTGACTAACCAGTGTAGTTGGTTCTGAGGATTTCAAATGTATTTGTAGGCTTATTGTTTTGTCTTGTTTTGTTTGTTTGTTTGTTTCGGTAAATCATTTAAATTTTAGCGCTCTATAAATGTGAGCACACTCAGAGGAGATGCGAATTATGTATCCTAGGAAAGAAAAAATCTTTACTTGAATTTACGTAAAGCTGTAAAAAACGTAATTGAGGCGCAGAAGCTTGCGTCCCACCTGACTGAATCCCAAGTCAGAATAATCACGTCCGATATTGTAGACTGCCTCCAGAGTAGCCCTTTCACCTTTGTGTATCAGCATCTATTTCTGTGTACCAAATAAGTTTCGCAGCTTGGTGCAGAATGACACCAGCCAATGCACTTTTTTTCTGTATTTCTTTGTTTGGTTCTCTGTTTTGTTTTGTTTTTCCTGCGAACTTGTCATTCAAACGTGCATTTGTCATAGGAGAAACCTGCTTAAAAATGCCATAAGTTCCTCTGAAGTCCATCATCCCCAGACGTAACCAGGCCTGGTGTTCAGGAGAACCTCTTTAACGCTTTTTTGGACTGATCAGGATTCTAAACTGCTGCTAATCAGGATTCAGTCCGAATTGCCGAAGCTCAGTGAGAACATGACAGTTTTCTCCTATAGGTGACTCACTAGCTAAAATAAACATTATCCATGTTTAGCGGTGCCACGTTTCGAGTTATTCCTTTCAGAATGTCCTTTAATTAATGAGCGTGAAACATTATTCGTATCTTTCAAATTCGTATTGCATGAGAACTTTCGGTTTTGCTGTTTGCAACTATATACTGAGCATTATTCTGAGGCCATGCAAATGAAACAATCTATTTAGGTCTTGATTCTATTGATTGATTGATTGAATGATAAAAGTTATAGTGTTGCTATGGCCTGACGTTACAGTCCGAATGTTTCCCCGCTGGGGTTCAGTGGCGCAAGATACCGTTGTCTTGAGATCACACTCCCCCCCCCCCTCCCCTCCCCCCTCTCCATAAGACTTGATCTTCTCAAACATCTGTGAGTAATGCAAAGTAATTACAGTCTCTGCTATTTCCTGTTTGTTCACTGGAAGCTGCCTTCTCCACAGACCACTTTAGGCTGTTCTTGCTTCAGGAGGTTGTCGGTAAGAAGAACTGGACCCAGTGATGGAACAAGCATCACATCTGGGTTCACGTTCTACGGTCGAAATCAGCGGGACGATGACACTGCTGCAAAATAAGACACCTTCAGCCCCCTTCCTCTGTGTGCTTTGGTTTAAGGCCATGTTTGTATAGGTTACTGTAAATCAATGCTTCTTAATGATGCTGATGCTAACTGAGGAATGATGTGATTAATTAATCTGATTTGAAAAATAAATATAGATTTATGGAAATGGATTCTGAAAATTGTCTTGACTGCAGCAGGTTTGGTTTTATATAGCGCGTGGCAGCACCACCAGATCTAATTTTAAATGCGATAAAACGCATTTACGTAAGAAACTTGCTTTGAAAATGCATTTTGCAAGTGCAATTATTTTAATTCTAGGGAAAATAAAACTAATGCAAATATCCTTTAATATGAATCTTAGTTTCAAACAGATATAAAACAAGTCTGAATTCAAAATACTCACATAGGTTCGTTTGGGATTAAATGTAAACATTTGTCGTGGTTGATTGTATTTTACCAGGAGATGTTGTGTTTAATGGGTCATCCATTAGGTGGCGCTATTGCAATTCAATTCTAGTGGCTGAAGCGCTGTGCTGTAAAAGACTATTTGGTTTTTCTGTTTTCCCCCTTAAATCCCTCACTTTCCTAATCAATCTGAAATCTTTTGAGATGAACCGATATAAATAACTATATAATAAAATGACTGTGCCAAGGTCAGAAAGTAATCAGGTATCTGGGCAAATAAAACAAAATAAAAAGTAACTAAATAAACATATTATGATAATGATATTATAATATTATGATGGAAAAAATACATAATACCTAATGCCTCAGTGGTGAGGAAGGATGACTTCTTATTAATATAATTTATTATAATTTATATTATTATTAATATTTGTTTTATATTCTATAGAATAAAATGACTGTGCCAAGGTCAGAAATTAACCTGGTATCTGGGTAAATAAAATAAGATAAAAAGTAAATAAATAAGCATCAAACTATTATGTAAAAATAATACCTACTGCCTCAGTGGTGAATATAATTTACTATAATTTATAATTATATAATTATTAATAGAATTTATATTAATATTTTAATAATATAATAAAATATTCCCCTTCTATTTTTTTTTATAATTCTTGAAATCTCTAGAATAAAATGGATTGTGATTAATTACTATATCAACACTCACAGTTTAGATTTTATATATATCTATATGCACTGTATATATATAAATATACCTATGCACGCATGTATGTTACAAAAGATCAACACCAGTAAAATGAAAATTATATTATAAAGGATTCTGTTCCACTACCTGTAGCAGAGTCTAATGGCAAGGAAGGATGATTCAGAGAGAATGTGCGGCTACACGAACACGGTGACAAGGTCTTATGTCATTTCGGTGGAAAAGGCAGAGCTCTGGTCTCTCACCCAGAAGCCTCTTCATCTTTAATCAGGCAATTACAGGATGAACATGGCACTTGTTGTCCAATCTGCACCTTTGTAAAGTCAATTAATGGTGGCTTGCCAAAAAGAATCCCTCTGCGTGACAGAGGAAATTCCTCTTTGTGTGGTGCTGTAGAAAAAGTTGTAATTACTAAGATGGAGGCTTCAAATTAAGACTTTACCATGTTCACCACATATGTATCAGTACACTCATCTGGCTTGAACTGCTAAATGTTTTCTTTTACATTTTTTTTTTTAAGGTGAGTTTGTACAACACAGGCTATGCTATTAATAACCTTTGCTACACTGCCTCTAATTGCCAGTTTGGCTCACAGGCATGAAAAGAACAAAGGCTGAATATGCAAATGATGGTTTTTATTTCATCAGCCTTTGTGCTGGCTTGGGGTTTCCTGGCCCTTGTTTTTGAGAAGTCGGATCAGATCACAGCAGGCCTTTCGAACAAAACATACATCTCAGATTAATCACAGCAAATCAACAGACATGCAAAACTGTGCTATGCATACATAAAAAATAGGCTATTTGTTTTTAAAATAACCACATTGAGAATGTAAATGCATCTGTAGAACATTTTGTAGCATAATATAAATGGGCATTTTTGTGAGTGCATCTTCTTGATCTTAGCATTGCAAATGATTGCCAGTGACCTTTCGAGAAGTGCTCAACTTTCACATTTTCCCTCTCCTCACCTTCTGCCTCCTTTGCATAGGAGTTGTAATGTTTAAACATGTAGAATCTGATTTGAGTATGTTTCACAAATTTAAACAGTCATAATGTCGACATCGGCTCATCTGCTTTGAAACAGAGTGGTACTGTGACATACTTCACTTGAGCGCCGGTTTACTTATAATGCATTTAATTGTATCATCCATAAAGAGTAAAGGTGCAGTCAAGACTTTAGTATTTTATCATGATGGACAAACCAAGAGAGTGATTTTAATCTTTTTTTTTTCAGAAGAAGCTGATTCATTCTGATGCAGCTGAATGGTGTTCTGTTATTCTACAGATGTTCCTTTCGAAGGCTCAGCATAGCCAATTAGGAAGAGATGAGAGCCACAGCCAAAGGCCTTTGATTCTGCTCTCTTTGAAGCAACTGTCATATTTAACTGCCGAGAAATGGCTGAAAGCAAGGTTAGGCTGAGGCTTTATAGGACTGGTGCCTGCTGAAAAATTATTTTACTTATCCATCTGATAGGGCTTTCCAAAAAACAGATAATGATGTTTAGTGTTATCTTAAAAGCATTTAATTCAAATGCATGGTAAAATTGTGCAGAGATTTCTCTCCACAGGTTTATGTTATATATATTACTTATACATATATTAGCTTATAATGGGGCAAATAAAAACAAATGACTTGTGGTTTGTATATATATATATATATATATATATATGATTACGATTTCTATTATTATTTTTATATTATTATCAATGTTAAAAAGTTCAGTGCTGCTGAACATTTTTGTGGAAAAGCACTTTTCAGGACTCAAGGCTTGGGATTTTTATATATAATTTTATTCATTTACTATTTCAGTTTTATATTTAAATATAACAAATCTACTCAGAAGACAAAACCAGAATTGTACTGAAATTTAAAAAGAAGAAATAATCTTCTCAAAACAGACACTTGAAGGGGCTTGAACCTTCTCTCCTCTGACTTCCCCCTCTAAGACCTAATGGAGATTAAAGGCCATTAAAGGCTCTTTGCTGCATGTGCAGTTTCTATTGATCCCATCGACTCAGCTTGTTTTAGCCAATGATCCGATTACAACTGTTGTCACCCCTCCCTTAGCCCTCTTCCTTCTGTCCCCTGCTAAAGTTCTCCATTATGCCATGGAACCATATGCTGACATGTGCATTTCCTAAAGCTCCATACCAGGACTGAGGCAGACCAAGTGGACTGGACTGCAATTCTGCCACACCGGATTATGACAGGCCTGGGTTATGAAACCCAGCAAACAGACAGCCTTGACTGCTAAGAGGATGTGAGAATGGCCCAGACAATGTGAAGTTCGACAGGACCGCTGGATCGAAAGATGCCCAAGGGGCCTTGTTTTGAAATTGCTGCAGTTATTAACACTGACAAAGCTTCTTATTAATCTGTTTGGATTACATTTACACAGTGTCCCGCTGGGTATCAGAGTTCTCAATGTGTTTATGTTTCTTTCTTAGTCTGAATATAGCAATTTTATCCAAAAATACATATGCAGATATGATTTCAAATCCAGAACAGCAATCTAATTATGAAGATAATCAATTAGATACTGTATATGCAAGACTATTAATCATTCTAATAAGTATTTTATAGTTTCAGTTATTAAACCTACAAATACAAAAAGTCACAATACAGACAACATATTATAAAAATTAAAGGGACTATATGTTTTTATAATTAAAAGTATAATTGCCCAGTAATATAATTTATAATGTAATCAGAAGTATATATTTTTTCACATTTAAAAGCAATGTGGGTTTTTGAATGAATTAACAAATCTCAATTAGAGTGACAGTATCAAATCTGAATGAGCTAATTTATATGAAATATAACAAAAAACAACTTACATAACTGAGCCAAAAACAAGTACACAGTACAGGGACTTGATGAATCATTTTTGAATCATTTAAATGTTTCGTCCAAACAAAAATGAATCAGCCATTCTAAACAAGATTTGAGAGAGAGAACCGTTCAGGATGAAACGATTCACTAGAATGAATCTGACATTCTGGGTGCTTCTCAAACGGAAGGCTGCATCCTTCCTAGTTCAGTCCTTCAGAGTCTTGTAGGCTAGAGTCCCATATGTATGTCACATATGTTCCTGCCCTCACCGTCACGGCACGAAAATACTACTAAATCTTAGTTTTGGAAAAATACTTTGTATTACAAATCTTTATATTATTTGGCTTTCTATTAAT
>JAFVLL020011857.1:0-31536 GCA_021397915.2 Tor tambroides
TTTTTATTTTTAAAAAAAAAAAAAAAAAAAAAAAAAAAAAAAAAAAACTGTCATGCAACAGGCAAGCAGTAATAATAGGCAAAATGCAGATTCGTCACGCGACAATTTCTTACGCAAATGAGATTGGGAAAGCAATTAGTAAGTTTGATTTTATTTATTAATTTATTTACAGTAAATAACAGTAAAATATGTTAAAATAACTACATTATGTGCATTTTTTTTGTGTTGAAAACATTATTAATTAACAAATATTTAGTAAAATCTTTCAGTCGTTAGGGGGGGCAAGGCCCTCCCCCCCCTCCCCGCAATCTCCGCCCAAACTGCCATCTCATCAGTTAAACTCCATTTCCCATGATGCCTCAAGAGACACAAAAGGTCACAACTCCGGCAAGTGTCCTGTTACAAATCAATACTCAAGAGTTATTGGCCGGGAACAGTAATTCATTAAGTGCCATATCAGATGCAGCCTAGTTTGGCACACAACTAAAATATATAGCCAAAATCAAATGTAATAAGAAATATGGGTACCACTTTATATTAAGTGGCCTTAAATACTATGAACTTACATTAAAATTAATCATTTGATACAATGCACTTATTGTGTACATACCCGTTTTTTTTATTGTACTTACATTTTTAAAAATACCTGCATGTAGTTACATCTGTAATTAATTTATGTAATTACATTTATAATTACACTGTTGACCCATCCCTTACACCTTAACCTACCCTTAAACCTACCCATACTACCAAATCTGTCCCTAACCTTACCCTTATCCCACCTCAATAGCAGCAAAAATGTTTTGCAATGCAATATGAACACAACAAGTACATTGTACTTATTTTTTAATGTAAGTACATAGTAGTTAAGGCCACCTAATATAAAGTGGGACCGAAATATGTTTCATATTTGGAAAGTATCTCTTTACAATGACTTGTTCTGATGTATAACCCACTGTATCTAATCTAATATTCAAATGGCCATCAGTATTTACTGTCTGCACCCTACTCTTTAGGTCTGAACATCTGTAAAGTTCGAATGGACATGGAAATGTCTACAGAACTGTAAATGTGAGTATCCAGTGTAATGATAAAATATAAAACGCAACTCCATTTACTTTTACGAATTTTGTTATGTTATTACATATATATGCATGTATGTGTGTGTGTGTGTGTGTATATATATATATATATATATATATATATATATAAAATTTTCTCTTCTTTAACTACCTGTTTACTTAAAATAAAACATTAGTGTGTGGGTGTATGTTATCTGCAGCCATATTTCTATTGTCTGGTGGTTTCTAGCTTCAGGCGTTGGTATGGTTTATTCTGTCCCATTTCCAAGTCTTCGTTTCACTCACTCTTTCTCTTTTGTTTCTGTTCTTTTCTTTTCTCTGAAGCTGTCTGTTTTTGGGACGGGCCAAGCTGAAAGGAGTTTTTTTTAATCAGATCATTTACTAAGAGAAACTAGAGACGTTCAGGGACCTGCATTTGCCAGAGACGCACCGGAGGATTACGGTATGACCCCCCAGGGACGCTCACAAATGTGCACACAAACACACACCTACATTCTTAAACGGGCACGAGAACAAATGTGCACAATCGGGAATAAATGTGCTGAAACACAATATTTCTAACAATGAGGTTTCTGAGATTATGGTGATATCATTTGAAGGGGAGAGAGAGACACACACAACAGACAAACATCCCTTATAAATAGCGGCATACATCATGTCTCTCACACACCTGGTGTCCCTGTCCGTACCTGTGAGTGTGCTTAGCAGCTGTTGAGGCAGTCAGGGCCAGGATGTCCTGCACCACAGATGGTGCAAGCATGGTTGAATAAATATAAGTAATGATTTATTATATTTAAACTTATGAATTTAGTCGGAAGCCTGAAGTATTCATGAGTGAGAGGTTATCTCTCTCGCTGTGCTTTTTAAATCCTGAATTTTGATGTGATGCCAAGTACAAATACTCAGACTGTGTGAGCGTGTATGTGTGTGTGGGTGAAGGGGACGGGATCATTTTACCCCAAAAATGTGGCAGCTACACAAAAGCATCCCATCCGGCTGGACCTGAGGGACCAGAGGAGGGAGGGGTTACCACGGCGATGGCAGAATCCAGGAAACTCGAGATGACATAAAAGAATGCATTAACAGAGACAGTGAGAGAGAGAAAAAGAGAGAGAGGTAATTCCAAGAGGGCAAAAAGAGGTAAAACAAGTTAATCATTTTGAACTGCTATATGAATGAGTGCATGATTTGTGTGTGAGAGGGTGTGTGTGCGTGTGCATTGTTTGTGCCTGGGATCCCATGTTTTTTGGGCGTGTTTGAGGACACAGTGTGTCAGGTGTAACATTACTTTAGGCTGATTCTGAGCTGTTTGCAGTACATAATAATAAGATGCACATAAATATTTTAGCTAAACATGCAGAGTGCGAGTGTGTATGTGTGATATGTGACTTGGAAGTCTAAGATATATTAGTTAGTTAGAGATTATCAACTTCAATCTGGATCTTTGTGATTGACAAGTATTGCCGCTGTCTCTTAAATATTCTAAAAGAAATCAGTTAAAGCTCTTTGTATGAATAGCACTTATTGATTTGTAATAAATCTGAATATTGATAAAGGGATAATTCACCCAAAAATGAAAATTGTGTCATCATTTACTCACCTTTGAGTCATTCCATACCTGTATGACTTTCTTTCCTCTGTGGAACACAAAATTTTTTTGTCCATTCATTGAACATCATTGGGGTCCAGTGTTGTTCAGACCCCCAGTGTTTTTCAAAATATCTTATTTTGTGTTCTGCATAAGAAAGACTGTCGTACAGACAGTGTTGAGGAGTAACTAGTGACATGTAAAGGAGTTATAATTTAATTACAAAATAAATGTAACTGTAATCTGAGAAAAAAATGTGTAATTAAATTAGTTACTTATGAAAATGTTATCAATTACAAAGGGGGTTACATCTGAATATTTTCACACAGACATACAGATTTAATTGATTTCTTACCTAAATTGCATTGACTGCTTTAAAATATGAGACACCAATGTTTCAGGAGATTAGGACACAGAATATTACACAAGCTTATTCAATAACTGTTTTATTTTCTATTTGGGTTGATGTATATGCTTTATTTTTTCCAAGGCATTAATAGATGTCAGTGGTTCATGTCATAGCCATGCAAGGATTTGATTTCAAAAACAGTATCATAGCTGTTAAACTATATCTTATGATTTGAAATCAGCATTTAACCTCAGAACGATCTCAAAGTAAAAAGAGGTGCTGAAGTCTGATATTGTAAAAAGTAATCAAATGTAATCAGTTACATTACTTTAATAAAGTAATTGAAATAGTTACACTATTACATTTTAAATAGGGTAACATTTCCAAAGTAACGTTCCCAACACTGCATACAGATTTGAAAGGACATGAAGGTTAATAAATGATGACAGAATTTTCATGTTCGGATGAACTAACCCTTTAAGTATTTGACATATCTCTTGCTGTAAGACGTAATAATCTTCATAAAATGTAATAATAATAACATTTACACAGTTTTTTACTCTCTCTCACTCACAAATACACAGGCATAAAAGAAACCGGAGCTTCTATTAGCTAATGAAAAAATCATTAGCACTCCCTTGATAGCATAAGCCTTGACCCCTTGAATCAAGGATATGGATTGGTCCTTGTCAGCCAGGTTCAGGTCACACTTGTTCAGTTGCAGCCTAGTTAAAGAAGTGAGGGCATTATTTGAAATATGAGCCTGTGCATCGACTGCCTCACTGAGGTTAAAACAGCCAACTCTGTCATTATTAGCACACTTGACAATCACAGTGGCCTTCGGATCACGATTGGAGTTTTTCCATGTAAATGTAAATGAGCTCTTTTTTTAATGTTAAGGATAAATGGCTTTT
The DNA here is from genome assembly GCA_021397915.2 of Tor tambroides. NCBI lineage: Eukaryota > Metazoa > Chordata > Actinopteri > Cypriniformes > Cyprinidae > Tor > Tor tambroides. The sequence goes on from JAFVLL020011857.1 coordinate 3,934, forward strand.
GTAATTGTGGTTAAACCACCCTTACACTTGAAAAGTGGAGGCTTTCATATTGTTTGATGTTAAACAACAGTTAGGCTAATAGTAAAACTATTTGTACACGGTTCTCAAGTTTAAGGAATCTCTGTTTTGTTACCATATGAACATAAAGGGACCAAACAAAACTGCAAAAATGATGGTTTTCAAACAGACTTTGCACTCCCTCATCTACCACAATATTGTTATTACAAGCATTTGACAATAATTGATAATACATTTCTTGTAGCCTGGGGAAGTAAAATGTATTCTACTGAATTGGTTTGTCCAAACAGTTTGTTTCAGCGAACTCAACTTGTTCAAAATATGATTCACTAAGTTATTACGTCAACACTCATTCTGTTCTCTGGAGTCTCCCATTTAAAAATGACAAAATGTCCATGGCAGCCATAGCTTCCACCAAAAAGTCACTACAGTTCTTGCTTTCACTGTAAAACCAAAAGAATATTGATCAGGATCTCCATCAAAAGCTTTGAAATGTTTTGTATGTCTTTGTCAATTTTTTCTTTTTATGATGACGAAGTTACCCCATTATTATGAAAAACAATAACTATAAGCAATGGTATTTTGAAGGAAAATATGATTATATGGTGCATTTTTGGTGAGGGTCATACTGCATTTCATGGCTTTTTTTGGTGGTAAAATATATTTTAGTTAAATACTGCTTTTATCACAATTTTTTATTAGTTCCCATCTTATTTATCCAAAAGGTTTCTTACAATCAAGTGACATACAAAACGGAATCATTAAAAAACAGATCTGTTTCAAACGAAAAATTGGACATCACTAGTTTGTATAAGGTTACAGGAAATGAATTCAGGTGTCAGAGTCCAGCAGGGTTGGTAGACGGTGACTAGTTAAACAATGGGTCAGTCAAACAGAGTTACAGGTCTCTGTTTACTAATGGGTACTGTCTAACAGAACCATCTTCAAAGACAAATAACCAGTGATCCTAATTAGTGTCCAACAACACAGCTGTGTGCTCATATATGCGGTCCATTCTGTGCATTTTGCGTGATTTGATGCTTTGAAGCTTTTAAAAATTAAGGAAAACGTGTTGTAAATGAAACTTGCATGTACCTGAAGTAGCAACAGATATTGTGATGTAAAGCTGAGTAAAACAGATTATCGAAAAAGAAAAAAATGTGTGGTGGGGACTTCCACGGTTCAATCCATCGGTTGTTGATTGAATGGAGGCAGATGTGAATGTGAGCTTGCAGTCCATTGTAAGAAAGGAGCAGGGTATAAGTTCAAAGTTATAAGGTCAAAAACATGTTAAATAATGAATCATTCACAACTTTAAGTTGCTTCAATAACCATGTGTGCAAACTAAAAAAAAAAAAAGCTTATAATAAAGATCTAATGGTTATTATAGATGTGTGTTTGTGCATATAGAAGGACCACCAAAAATATAAAATGAGTTGGCAGTTGTACTGATGCAATGATGTTATTTAAGATTTAGTAATTCATGCAAGTTATATATTAGGATCCTATCACATTATTTTGAGGGCCTGAGTTGAGGAGGTATAATTAGAAAGTGATATTTGAGAGGCATTTCCAATGCATGCTCAATAAATGTGCATAATCTGATATGGTTTAAAATGCCTCAAAGATCTCGCCAAAGTCAGATCTGTGTTCTAGGAGTGGGAGTCATGAGTTTGATTCTGGCTCGTTTTGTGTATTAATCCCAATTTGATTGTCACCCCATAATTTCCCATCATGTCTGTACTGCCTCATCTCTGTGAAGCCCACCACCACCAAAAAGAGGTCTTTGAAATTGCACAATGTCCCTAGGCTGTCCTGACTTTAAAAAGTATGTAAAGTTCCAGTTCATGTCAGGGTAATTCTGAAGAAGAGCCAAGTTACTTTCATTTTGGACAAGTTTGACTGCCTTGTAAAAAAAAGTGTAAAATGGGAAAGGTGAGTTTGTATTAACCCCTTGTCAAGAGAGTGAGTGAACATGAAACATCTGGAGAAGTCTTTTGAAAGTTTTGATTAACTAAAAAATAGTTTTGCTGTGTTGATTAATCAGAGCACTATTTAATGCTGTTTATACTTAATGTTATATATAATCATGATTCACAGTTTCCCACTTTGTGCAGCTAAAAATCCAGTAAGACATACAAAAGCTGATCATGATATAAAGCTGAATCCAAAATTTGTGCAATCAGTGTCCTTAGTCAGACTGATTTATTGAGGGCTCTGGCTTTGTCTTAATTTGGTGTCTCAAGACTCTCGCCGGGCTCGTAATTGTCAATTTAATTTCACAGTGACATTTCACAAAATTTTTACGGTCATATTTGCAGGTGCAGATCATTGGTATGAAATGTGTTTTTTCTGAGCTGGTCGGGCAGACCTGTTCTCTGTCACTGCCAGCACTGAACTCTGAAGCTGAGAGTAATTGGGGACCTTTCAAACATGAGGTCATTAGCAGTGGAGATATACCACACCTAGAATCAAAATGAAAACATTTCTGTTGATATTCGTGCTGGAAGCTTATAATTAAAGCTCGGAAGGCTAATTAGTTGGATTATTAAGGCATGTTGAAGGAATGTGCCTCTAATGGAAAATAGAAACGTGTGAACCGCTCTGTTTTCTCACTCTTTCATGCAGTTATTTTCTGATCATCTCTCTGCTAATATAACCCTCAGTGTTTATTTTCCCTCATGCACTCATTAGCAATGAAAACACTGTGCACGTTTTTACTCACAGATCTTGGACAGAAGAGCATTGTATGTGTTTGTACGTTCTATCAGGGATTCAGTTTGAGATCAGCGAGTCGCATATTATCCTTAGAGATGGTTGTTGTTGCCAGGATGTTGAAGCAAGGGCCGCAGTCTCAAAGCATGCTGGGAGTTGCATGCATTCCACTGTATCCACATCATTTTGGGGGTTATGGGTAAGATGGGTTCACTGTCTGATCATGACTCATTGTTAACAAATCATCTAATTCACTTTCCGTTTTTTAGCTCTTCACCATGACTGCTCATAAGCTTTAAATTGTGGTAGCCCACTAATTTGTATATACTGTGAGGACACGCACATGCTGACTTCAGTCACCAGAGAATAAGTCAGTAGTCAGACACAAACTCTATTGGCAGCCAAAGATGTGGTTTTGTTCAGTTCACCAGACTAGCATAGTGGAATGCATTCATATTCTAACAGTCATTAAAATGGCAGTATACAGATGTTGGTTATGTCAGATAATTTCTTCTCCTCCTACACAAACACACTAATGCATTATGAAGACATCATTCTCTAGTATATAACCTTTCTGCTACCTTTCCAGAGACATAAATTGCCAGTGTAATTCCAGTGTCTGAGGGTTTCTTCCAGTCGCAGATGACTAGTCAGGATCCAGTCTGGCATGAAGTAATGATTTGGAGTGCTGCTGAGCCATGGAGGTATGTTACTAATTCACCTTATTATATAGTACATTATTGACTACTCATTGAGTCACAGTCTGACTCTAAACCAAGAAGATTTCCTGCTGAAAAGACCACATTGGCTTCACACTGCGACTAAAAGATCCAGACTGAAATCTATTCAATATTGCAATAAAAGTGTCCATATGGTTTTGTCAGATATGTTAGAGTGCATACCGGTGTTTCATGCATGTTGTAATGAACACAGCGCAAGCTGGCAATGTCCAAATTGCAAACAAATGGCTTGCTCGGTTAGTATACAACCAGTCAAAAGTTTGGAATGAGTAGGAATTTTTAAATGTTTTTGAAAGAAGTCTCTTATGTTCACTAAAGCTGCATTTATTTGATCAACAGTGAATACAGTAAAAACAGCAATAAAAATAGAAAAGTTATTTTAAATTGTAATAATATTTCAAAATATTGCTGTCTTATTTGTATTTCTGATCAAATAAATGCAGCCTTGGCGAGCATAAGAGACGACTTTCAAAAACATAAACAAAAAATAATTATTCCAAACTCTTCACCGGTAATGTGAATGTAAATATAGTGGTACATTCTAAAAAAAAAAACATTCACATTTTTACATTTTGGTTTAGCAGAGTGAAGTCCAGTTATAAAGTTGAAACAGCTGTAATGGAATCTTTGTTTAGGAATAAGACAGTAAGGTGATTGTCATGTTGGAACCATATTCTGAACAGCCAGCTTTAGAATGTAAATTTGGCAACTAAATTCATTTGGCTTGTAAATGTTTTACTTTAGAATGGCTAATGGCTCCCTTGTCATTTTTTTTTTTTTGTCTGGAGCCCTGCTGCATCTTTAAGGTACATGTCAAGCCCTTTATTCATTTAGCACTAAGCTTGCCTTGTGATACTTTAATGGAAAGTCCATGTGTCCATGAGAGAGAGAGAGGTTCTTTAGGTCCAGCTGACATGCTGAGTTAATGGAAGTAATCCTACACCCTAATGAAATAACAATGGTGCTGGACAGGACACACATGCACACAGACACAGACACACAGACACAATTCCTCTCTGTCGCTCTCCTTCCCCTATGTCTCTCTCTCTCTCTCTCTCTCTCTGTCTAGTTATTCGGATATGATGTGCCCTCTAAACTCAGATTATGTGCAACTGTAGATCATGCATCGCCGCTGTGACCTCTAGACAGCGCATGGTCACACCTCACAAATAAAATTAGTTTAAATGCCTGCACAGACTTTATTTCCACATTTCTGTTAGTTTAGGGAGGATGGTGAAAGTATTTAAGTGATTTGACCTTTGCCCTTTTAGTCGATGATAGCAAATTTGATAAAAAAACGTTTACTGTGTGTTATTTGTTTGCTGCCTTCTTAATGAAGGATGAATTGCTTCAGTGGGATTTAAAGCCTGGCAAATGAAACTCTGCTCTGTTAGTTCCAAATATTTATGATTGGACCCAGAGTATCCAGTCTCAGTGCAAAAAACAGAAGTCAGAGAGTACACAAACACATAAATACACACTCTCCCACATGTACATAGACAAGTCGGCTTATTTTCAAACTGACACTTACAATAAATGAGTCAAACGGAAACATATGCATTGTACTGTACGAGGAAATGTCGTAAACAATTTCCAGAGGCAACTTCACTCCCTCCCTTACACGCAAAGACACATGGAACCTGATACCAAGACGTCTACATCAGCGACAATTCTAAAATAACAAGCATATCAGAAGTATTTCTGTCACACTCTCCTCTGCGCTCTCTGCCTCTGTTGATTGTTTCTGACTCACTGAATCCACTCTGTAAGTGCTTCGGATCGTGAGCATATTTTCTGGGCTCCTTTCTTCAGGTATTAGCAGAATTTATGAGGTGTTAAATATTTCCTTTGTTCTCCGAGCAGGCAGCTGCTGGAAGCATCAGAGCCCACACGGCCAGGCCGAGTTCATTAGCCTGCTTAAGGAGCCTGTCTCTTGGGCTCAGTGACCACAGTCCTCCCCTGCCTCCCTACTATACACTTATCAAGAGTACGGTTACAGCACTTGAAATACTAATGAAATCTATTAAATAATGTCTTTTCATTACAGTCAACCGTTGATGCATGAATCACTGTTGAAAATTTAGAGGAGAACTACTGCACGGTCAAGGCACAGTATATCAATTACACTCGAATAACAGACACTGGCGCTTTATAAATGAGACTCGGACAGCATGTGTACAGAGCAACAATAGGCCATTAGAGATGATAGATCTATTTTTTGAACAATCATATTTAATTATACAAAATTAATCACGGCTACCACATAGATTTCAATAAATGTCCACCTGCTGTGCTACAAATTAGCTTAAATGTAATATTCATTAACTATTTAGCCAGTAACATTAGAAAAAAAAAAAATCCGCTCATCATTTACTCATCTTCATGTCGTTCCAAACTTGAATGCTTGGTTTCTTCTGTGGAACACAAAAGTTGTTGATTGAAAAAAGTTGTACGGCTCACCATTGTTGTTATCGTTCATCAGCTGGAAAAAAATTGTTCAGAAAATTGATTTTATCGTTATCGTCCTTGATGTGAACGGGCTTTTAGACTTTGAATATACCAGTTGAGTAGTATGGATTCATTTCCTTTGAATAACAGCTGAAACATTGTTCAAAACATCATCTTTTGTGGTTTACAAATGACAAAGCTGCAAGAGTTTGCACGACATGCGGGTGAATAAATAGTGACAGAATTTTCATTTTTGGGTGCGCTATTTTTTGAATCGCTATAAAAATACCAATGTGAGACCACAGATGAAGATTTCATGCAGCACTTATTGTTTTTCATGCACTTATTGCGCAATATCTGGGCAACTTGGGCCTATGTGCGCTGTGGGGGAGGGGGGCATAAACCGTGCTTCTTCTCGCCAGCGTGCCAGATGCAACCCCATTCGCGCCCCTCTCGGTGTATTTTTATTCTTTGTTTGACAGGCATCTTCTGGTTCTACCGCGTCAGCACAGTGCAGTGTGCAGCCAAAAGTTTTGCACAGGTCTATAAATAAGACCCTGCTGAGCGCATGCTAGACCCCCGCCCCAAAAAGTATGGCCTGCCTGCACTTGCTCTTAAAGACCTTTGTACTGATTTAATTTCTTTCTTTTAATTAGTAGCTTTCAATCATCCAGTTCCTTTGAACTGACTTTTGATTCCACTAAACTGTGCTTAAATGCAAAGCGCTTTTAAAATGACATGAGCTGACGTGTGTGCTCGTCTCCCTCGTGTTTTGAGAGAGTGGGGAAATGTTGTTTCTTTCCTGATGTTTATGGAGCCAAATTCTCATGCAGCATGTGGAGTTAAGCCTGCAGATCAACAGCAGCCCCCTGCTAGTTACATTCCACTCAACAGCATGAAATTCTTGTTTTCTTTCTGTAACAGTGTGTCAGTCAAATGCGGCCCAATGTGCCCCTCAGGAGCATCATTTTTCAGTGCTTGAGGAGAAGTCTGGCTAATATAGCAGTAATAGCTGAGCACATTCAAGCGGCGATTTACTTCATAGTGGAGCTTTATTGCTTTCTGTTGCACTCTTTTAGTCTTTCTTCCTCGCTCATTGCATTTCTTTGATGCAAACTACAGATTTTAGAGGTCAGAGGTAAAAAAAAAAAGCTGTTACTTGCCCAGTCTGTTCGCTGTCTGATGTGTATTGCTCTTAAACCTATACTTACTCTCTTTTTGCTATTTTTTTCTGCACAACATTCGCAGAGACTACCTGGCCATTATGTAAATAATTTTTTCCAGGCCTATTTGTTGCTTAGGGTGAGCATTAGCGGTGCAAGTTCTCAAAGTTCGGGAACTGCAACCATACAAGCATCAATAACTTCCATGCAACTTGTGTTTTCCTGTTTCTTTCTCACTGCTGGCTGAATTTCAGCGTGACTTTTTCCACCCTCATGTCAGGACATGTTTTAAATGTTTGACTGAATAACCTGAGCTATTTTAGTGGTTTGGCTGCTCTAAGTGTTGATAAATGTTAATTAGACGAGCTCTCTTTTCTCGCGGAAGTGGAAGTCCAATACTAGAGTGAATCTGATCCCAAGACAAGGGTTTGACTTGGTTGTTGTTGTGTGGTGGTGGTAAATAAAACTGTGCTGATCACTCGGACGAAACTATTAATAAGAGCCTCATCCTGGCCCTTGTGCTGTGCCCCATTACTGGCTTGGGTGCGAGCCAACAGCAGCACCCGGCATGGCAGCTGCGCGCATGCGCACCAATGAGCGCTCTCACTCCGCCGCTGCAAGAGAACTTTAACAATGAAGTAGACCACGGAGTGCGCGTGTGCTCACGTTAACTTTAGGAGCGTAAATTAAAGGGGAAAACACGGCTAGTGTAAGTCAGCGCTCCTCGGAGTTTGGGTTATAGTGGTGGTCTGTCGGTTGGAGCGTTCCGCTCCGGTGCGGCCAGTGCAGCTCTCATGAACTTAGGGAGTACTTCCCCGCGAGCTTCACTGACAGCGCGTGCACTGACTGGCGCGAGCTGTTCCTCGCGCTTCACGCAGCTCGACCACTTGAATATTTTTGGATGAGCATGTCAACAGAGTGAATGCGAACGGACCTTCTGGAGAGTTTGGAAATCGTAGCAACGCACAACTCATAAGAGTAAGTACCTATTTTGAATAGCCATAAAATAGCATATTTTTTGGAGAACTTTAAAAGTTTTCCTGAATATTTACGTAGCAGTTTACCAGCGTAAGAGCAGTTTGTTGGAGCACCTGCTCACGCCTGATACTTTAACGTCTGCTCATAAAAGGTGAACTAAATTTTAAGTTATAGCTCAGACAATAATTTCTGCATTCCTCATTAGACCACCTATAAAACCTATGGCAATATTTTTTTTTTTTTTTTTTTTACAAATCATCACTTTAAAATGTCAACATACGAAATGGAAAGTCTAACTGCTGCCTGAAAATGATTAAATAGCCAAAGTGGTTCCGAAGTGACAAGTTTTCATTGTACTTTTGGACATTTTTTTTATAAAGATGATCAAGAAAATTGATTTTAAACGTTGAAAACTCGAGAAATGATAAAGTTAAATGGATGGGGAAAATGTTAGGACAGTGATGCCTTTTAGAGTGTTAGCGCACTATAACGTTCACTATTCTCGATTACAGGGATTTAGATTAATCTGTTTCAAACTGAGTTATTTCGACAACAGAAGCGCACCATTTTTGGTTTTGTTTTTTCTTATTATTTGATTTTACTGTACTTTATGGACGAACTGCTGTGATTATCACATATTGGCTATTCAAGTGGTCTTTTGAACAGTAGACTAATTTATTTATTTATCGTAACTTTTTTCATTGAAAGCCTATTCAATAGTGGTTCTGAGTTTGTTGGGTGATTCCCGTATCCGTTTGAATCGCGAGTACATGTCCGTTTTCCCATGCACGTGGAGTTTGTGTTTGTATTTGATACGGAGGAAACGGGAATATCATCCCGACACTGAAGCCGCTTCACTGCGCGTTGGCCATTGGTCGCTTTCTCGCGCTGTCGATAGCAGCTCGAGCCGATACCGGAGAAGGAACCCGGATTAGATTACACATTTAACACGAAATAATTCACAACACACAGGTCGCTCTGGTGGCTGGTAATAAGATGGAGTGTGCTAGCCAACAATTACGTAAGAGAACACCAATGACCTCCTCTTTGGCCATATCCAGGCCTCAAATTTTGGGGAAAAACTCGAGGCGGTTTTCCATCCATTTTTAAAGATTGCAGGACACTTTGGTAGACGGATTTACGAGGCACAGTTTTGGCCTTAATGGTGGGACATCATTTTAAACGCTTTTTTCTAAGTAGATTGTAGAGTCTCTAAATGAAATCTAATAATAGCCTTTGTTTTGATCACATTCAGTTCTCTTTAGTGGATGAATTATTAAATCGCAAAAAAAAAAAAACCTGTTCTTACTTAAAAACAAGAAGAAATTAATGTTATTTAGTTACACATCTGTAAATGCTTCTTGGTGCATTGCTGTCGTCAGCCATATTGAATGTATGTTGTCATTAATTAAAAAACAACAACATAATGACATAAATAAGATGGTAGTCATGTAATATTATGGGTAAGGGTCAAAGGTAACCACCCATGGTGGTTTGGATGTAACATCACACTCTGATGGTTAAAAATGTCTTTTTAAGATCTGTGCACTCGGATGCCACTTTATATTTCACAACCGCTAACGACTACAACTAACTCTATAGTAAAACCAGTAAACGGTAAAATAAATAAATAAATAAAACAATGCATACGTTTTGTCAGGTAGGCTACCCTCTTGAAATGAAGGTTCTTAAATGGTTATGTGTGGCATTTAAAGTATCAAAAACATTTTTCACTACAGCTCTTGAGTTGAGCTGTGGTTCTTTGGAAACGAAAAACTATCTTGCATAGACTGGATGTTTTTCTTAAGAATTAAAAGCTCTTCTAACTGGAAACTTTTGGAAGTTAGAAGTTTATCACGTGGTGGAGGAGAAAACATTTAGGCAATGACATTAAACCTGAGGCCTTTCTATATGAATAAAATAGTGAAATCCGTTATAATAACAATGAATAAGGAATCTAATGCATTGATTAAAAATCCCTTTAGACAAACTCTTTTGTTCAATTGAAAACCATTTGTTCCCGTCCAGCTTGTTTATTTATTAATAGGCGGTGTGTTTTGACAATGGAGTGAGCGCTGATGATTTAAAGGGAGGAAAACGAAAGCTTTGGCGTATTTGGCTTTCCTGTGCGTTGCGCTCATGCCGCGGCTGTGTCGAATCGCGCGCAGAATGCCGCGCTGCTAAACGCTCCGCGTGCTTTCTTGACAATAGCAGTAAAGCGCACCCGCGCGCTTTGTTTGAGACGGAATGATCTTCTCTAATTGGACCGTTTACAGTCCCCAGAATGTTTCCTTATATATTGTTTTCCTTGTTTGACTTAATCAAATGTTTTGGTCTGGGACAGTTGTTGCATATCAGTGGCTTTTGATTTGAAAATGTGTGTGTTGACAGAAGGGACATAAATTTCAGCTCCTACCCATTACATGGTTAGTGTAATGTGTCTTCTGCTGGCTGTCCGTCTGTTCATTGTGTGTGTGTGTGTGTGTGTGTGTGTGTGTGTGTGTGTGTGTGTGTGAGCCAGGATATAGAACAGTTTGTGTGTGTGTGTGTATGTGAACAGTAGGCTCAGAGGGCACTGAGTGATAACAGTAAAAATCAATGCTGCTCAGCTCATTCCCCCGCTTGAGCATTAAAGGCTAGAATTTCAGAACACAGCTTCACCAAGCAAATGAAAAATTCAAATGATCTGCTCTTCAAACTGTGCCCTTCAACTCTCTTTCTCTCCCTTACACTCACACACACACACACACACACACACACACACACACAAGCTTGTATACATATACTTGTGGAGACTTCCCATTTACATCCATTGTTCTTAGTATAGGTCATTGTAATTGATATAGGCTACCATAAAGTAAAGCATATTCCCAAACAGAAGCATCATAACCATTCAAACAGACCCTTCAGTTTTTTTGAGGAAAGTCAAATATTGTTTCAGTGAAGATAGAAACAGGTGTTTGTCTAAAATGATTTGACAGAAATATTCAATTCACATAAATTTGGGCAGTTCAATTGAGTTGCTCCTTTCTCAGATCATTTACTTACTCATACTCTTGGTCCACTTTGTCCCCCAAAACTTAAAGTAAAATTAAGAGCTACTCTTTTCCATACAACAAGAATGCATGCTGATCACAGGCTGTTAAGTAAAGAAGCCATTTTGCTTGGTTTATTTAAAAAAAAAAAAAAAAAAAAAAAAGATATACTTTGAGCATTAGAACCCTGGTCCAGTTTCACGCTAAACAAAAACCCTTTTTTTCTGCATGATGGCCCTGCCCCTAAAATACACTTTTAGCATTTCTAGATTTTAATTCAAGATTTTATATGGTCAATTTATGTATCTTTTCTTTGTGCATTTCCATAAGGAGAATTTGCTCCACTAGCTATTCCTAGCTTTAAAATTGCATAGTAAAGTTCATTTAGTGATTTTTTAATCATCTATAACCAATTTCAATGTTAATTATTATTATTTTTTTTTTACACAGTTTGTTGTTCTGGAGATATGTAAACAAACCGAATCTTCAAAAGGTTAGCAAAACCTGTCTTCTCACACCCAAATACAAATTTAATGTTTAAAATACAGCAAAATCTCAGACAGGTTTGTAAACCACAGGTCTGGTACCTGCGGCAGGACAGAAAATAAACCCATTCTGCTCATCCTGAGGCTTTCAAGGTCTTACAAAGAGTTTTTGAATAAAAGTGCTTTTCATTACTGAGGCCTCAGGAGGTTTCAAAGCAATTTACAGAAGATTCAAGCTTCTAAATGACAGGGGAAGGATGGGAAGAGAGAAAGATAAAGATGGAGGCTGGGATGGGGGTGTAAGGAGGACACAAAATCATGGTTAGATGTTTTTAGTGACTACTGCCATGCTAGCATCACCGTGATCTGGACAGCATGGTTTTTTTTATGTGTACTGTATGAGTGCATTTGTGTGTGTGTGTTACATTGATTACATTTCTCTCAACCCATTGTTTAATGTTTACTTCTGTAAATGATATTTACTTCAGCCTAGCTGGCTATGATACAGTGAAGTTACCAGTCTTCTTCCTTCCCCTCCTACACACATATACCCACAGACACAAAGAGGGAGAGAGAGACAGAAACGAGAGAGGGATGCCTATGAATTCTATTGTGTTTATGGTGATTTTAAAGCATCCTTCATTTGCAGGTGTCTGGACTGTAGTCGAGGGGAGTGGAAGTTCAACTGATGGAGAATACACAGGAGCTGAATGAACAGAGCGTAAGTGAACTACAACACCCACTGTTCAGATGTGTTTTACAACATACGGCTTTAAGATTGTCTTCTTCTCTTTCTTTGTCTGTGTACTCAATTTGTCACTCCACTAATTCAGAAAATTTAGAATTGGCCAATGTATTGTGCAGTATCATTTTAAGAGTGTGTATATGTTGTATATTTGGATATGTGTGGATAAAATACCATCCAGCTGAATGGCTGTACCAGTGATTCTCAATCAGGGCTGTGCTGATCCCAGGAGGTACTTGGGAAGATATTGATTTTGCTTTGTTAAACCTATCCACTTTTTTTTTTAAATGAAAGAGCAGGCATGTAAATTGAATTGCAAGGCTTCCGTGATGATAAACACACAAGTTTGTAGTGCAAATAGTTTTACCATTTACTGCACTATATAGCGACAAATGAATTGAAAGTCTTTCCCATTCTCAGGAAAGAGCTTACGTCCACGTCAAAAAATAAGGAATTATTATAAATTTTTACTGTATATCAGCACTCTTGGAATGTTCCTTGGCCAATTAAATTCAAGGACCAGAACTAACTGTAGTATCAATTATATTATTCTGTTGTATAATACATTACTTGATTGGATAAAATTTCTCAATGCATTCACTATTAACTGTTTCTCAAGAAAGTTTCTCCAAAATTGAACATTCTATTCATCAAAGAATCATGAAAAATGTACCACGTTTCAACAAAAACTGTTTTCAACATTAACAAGAAAAGTTTCCTGAGCATCAAATCAGCATATTAGAATGATTTCTGGAGGATCATGTGACACTGAAGACTGAAGTAATGATGCTAAAAATTCAGCTTTGCCATCACAGGAATAAAGTACATTTTAAAATGTATTTTTTTAAAAGTTATCTTAAATTGTAATAATAAATTACAATTTAAATTAATTGCTGTTTTTACTCTGTTTTTGATCAAATAAATGCAGCCTTGGTGAACATAAGAGACTTCTTGTAAAAACACAAAAAATCTTACACCAATCTTTTAAACATGACTTGTCCCTCTTTTTGAGGAAGAAACAAACAATGGCATTGACAGAATTTAAAAGGGACAGTCTTTTTATGTGTTTATATGTTTCTTAAGGATGTTTGTAGGTTTCTTTAATTTCAATACAAATGTTAGGTATTCACATACTGGTGTTGAATTTGTTTCTCGAGAAAGTTGCTCCAAAATTGCCACCCAAAAAAAGTATGGTACCTTTTAAGTCAAATGAATGATAATGCTGAATGATTTCCAGTAAAGAATCAGTTGAGGAACACATTTCTGGTTTAGTGTTGCTGTGTTGTGGTATCTAAGGCAAAAAAAAGGTTGAGAGACACTGATCTATACTATGTGATAATTGAAAAGTTTGATCGTGCTGTTTGAAGTGTGAGAGTGTTTGTGTGCACGAATGAGTGTGTGTGCGGAAAGGCCACCCAGGTGTGTATTGAGCAACGTTAGGTCTTTAATACACAACAGATGTGAGCTGAAGTGTCGAGCACAGTAGCCATATGGCCACCACGAGTCACATATGCACATATAGTGACAGTTCAACACACACACTGCTGAAACTGTTTCAGCCTGTTTTTAATGCGTTTGTGTGTTAGGAGACAGTCGAATAATTTTGTTTTGTGGAAAAAAGATTCTTTAAAATATTATTTCAATAACATTCGATTCATGTCTAAAACAGTCCTGCATATGTGTTGCAACACTCGTACATGAGTGCTCTGGAAAAGACAGACAGGCGTCCATAATCCAGATGAGGACAGATACCGATCTGGGGTGTTTTGGGGTAATGGAAGGAGAGGAAGGGGGGATTGAGGTGTGGGTGGAGGAGGGTATTTTGTGACTCATGGGATCAATGCTTTTGGTTCTGGATAGCAGAGGAGTAAAATGAAAAGGGGGGTGTAGCTGCAGCCTTTTCCTCTGGTGCAGTCTGTGCCCCAGAGCAGAGACCACAGACAGAGAGAGAGGACTCAGGTTACACACACTCACACACACACCTACAGAGAGGGAGGAAGAGGGGACGAGGCGGAGAGAGGAGAACAGAAAGCACGGCTTCACGTTCACATATTTACATCTCTCAATTTAAGTGTAATCAGCAAATAACCACAAATAACAGAGAGTACAGGGTCTGTTGAAAGCTGTTGAACCAATGCAGTAATATTTATGAATCTTCTGTACTGTGAAAAGAAGTAGGTCTTGCTTTATAGCAAAACAAGCACCCTGTCTTTAACGTCAGAACAAACTGCAACTCTAACGCACATATGAACTGAAGTTTGGCATCTTGCTGACGTGAAAAATTTTGTTATAATTCTCATTGTCCTGATGGTTATTGGTTATTTACACCTGTTGCTTGTCTTTTACACTGTAAATCGCATCTCACTTGAGTTAGCAGTCTTAATATACTTGTTCTGACCATGTGTAGAAGATACACATAAATGAGTTAAGACATATCACATTTAACAGCTTTGTAAACTATAGTGAGTGGTGCTTTACAATGAACATCCATGATATTTCAAAGGATGGTTAAACCCAAATTAAGCTCTATAATTACAGAACATACACTACTGTACTGTTCAAAGGTTTGGTGTCAGTATTTTTTTTTCTTCATTTAGCAAGCAAGCACTTTAGTGACACTGAAGACTTCTTATAATGTTACACTATATATATATATATATATAAAATGTTTTTAAAATTGTAAAAAAATACTTTTTACTGTATTTTTGATCAGATAAATGCAGCCTTGTTGAGCATAAGAGACTTTAAAACACATAAAAAATCCAACCCTTAACTTTGAATAATGCTTAAATAATTGTGACTTGTCCCTCACTTTGAGAAAGAAACAAAAAAATTGCATTGACATCATAGTCCAAGTCTACAGAACAGTCGTAAGTTGCCCCATAGACTTCCACTGTAAGTGCATAGCTGTTAACTGTTTTTTTCTTTACGATCCTTCCAGATCTTGTTTTAATACAAATGTTAGGTATTCCAGTACTGACGTTGAGTTTGATGAGACTAAATTGTATCCAATCACGTTTGAATCAGTACAAGCTGTCAAAACAAGCAGCAGGTTTGAGCAGACTGTACTGTATGCGTTCTTGAAGCTGGGTGTAGATTATGTTTTTACAGTCATGCAGAGTCATTGATTAATCAACACAGAGATTATCTAACGGTTCTTCTGGTGATCTTAAAAACTGCATTAAGTTGTGGCACTAATGTGCACTGTGATGGTCCTTGTGTGCAGTTTTGGGTTGAGTCTTTGACAGCTTTGGGTCCAGCCTGAGCACATTATTTAACAAGCACGTCTACATCTGGGAAGCAATTCATCATTTAATTAAATGCTCCTGAAACCTGGCCTTTCGTTAATGAGATTAATTTAAATAATTAACGAAAGGCTGACACAAGCACAAGAACTCATGAATAATTAAGCAGCATTTTTTCTGCTGCAATCAGAGGGGAAGGGAGCACTTTAATGCTAGAGTGCTTTTTTATATAAAGTTTCAGCTCATTTCTTAAGATGATACACACACACCCCAGTGCGCACGTATAGAAACTTGTGTGCGTAAACACTCTGGTTGCTGTACAAAGATACATGAATCAATGAGCCAGTGGAAGAGAAAGACAGCAGCAATCATGTAGTTCCACACAAGATCATACGCACACACACACACATACACAGTCATTCAAAGCTGCGAAGGTGTGTCTGTCTATAGGGCTTGGCCTGGTGTCCAGTTTCCCTCTGACCCCTTTCCCCTGGCGGAATATACCTTTCGAATTTCATACACCAAGTTGATAGGCAAACTGAGCAGTGCAACATATGGGCTGCTGCCGTAACTGGTCATTTTAGTGGATCGGACTGAACAAAAACATATTTGTTCCAGAATGCTGCTGTATGACAGACTATGACTGTATTTTAATATTTATATGATACTAGTGTCTATTGGAGGCAATGTACACTAGCATCATGCTAAAATTTGCATTTACTAATGACATTGCAGAAATGCATTGTTTGTATTCAGTGTTTTTTTTTAAATATATATATATTAACTGAAAGTGTTCACTAAAAGGAGGTCGCTGACATAAAGCTAGTAGTATTTGGCTGGTCATGTGATCTCAACATGTCTGCATCCATGAAGTGACCTATTCCATGCACAAAAAACCTGCTTTCAGTAGGATAAACTGATAAAAAAATTTGATTTAGAAACATTTTACACTCAGAAATTGCTAGTAAATTTCATGAATAATTACAAAGTAAGTTTTTTTTAAAAAGTCAACAAAAGATTGAATTAAATGTGGGGTTTTTTTTAAAGTACAAGACATGAAATGGTATTTTCTTGTAAAACATACTCCAATAATCTTTTGTATACAACTTAAATTATTATTATTATTATTTGTTTACAATGAAAAATTATTTTACTGATATACTGGTATAACTTGGATACTCTTATGTGAGTGTTTTACAGAAATTTTGAATGAGGAACATAGAAGATAAATTAAAGAATTAATAAGCAACCTTTACTAAGATATAAAATAATGTGTAAGAGATTCAGCAATTTTTGTGGATGCATTGTATACAAATAAATATATGTGCACAGGCTATGTATAAATTATAGAAATTTTATTGCATGCACTACCATGTTACATTTTGACAGTATTTACATAAATGGTAACACTTTAGTATAAGGACCAATTCTCACTATTAACTAGATGCTTAGTAGCATGCCTATTATTAACATATTGGCTGTTTATTAGAATTATTAAGCATGTATACTGCATGAACATATTCCACATCCCTAGTCTTACCCAATACCTAAACGTAACAGCTAACTTACTAACTATTAATAAGCAGCAAATTAGGAGTTTGAGGCAAAAGTCATGGTTAATGGTTTGTTAATAGCGAGAATTGGATCTTAAAATAAAGGGTGACCATATAAATGATGTAAAATCAATCTTATTGGCATGAATTTATTAGTTTCTAATTGAGAACAAGGATGTTGAGAGGAACAGGTTTCGTGTGTGTTTCTCTATGTGCTCGTTCTAATTTTAGTTTCTATTTCTTATTTTCAGTGTCTGCAGGGAGTTTGAATGTTCTCAGAAAATATAACAGCATAAACTACTGTCACCTGATCGGAATACCCTAAAAACATGCATGTTGTGTGTGTGTGCGCATTACATACAGGCCTTAGCCCTGTCACACACTCTCTGTTCTTTTCTATTTCCTTTTTCGTCTTCTCTCTTCCTCTCTCTATTGCCTTCCCCTACCTTTAGAGAAGAGCGTTTCAGGGAGGGGACAGATCAGATAATCTTACACCTCCCAGGGGCATATGCTGAAATGTGTGTGTGTGTGTGTGTTGCGGGGCGGAGGGGTGGGGGCACAGGTAACAATGTATTTTACATGAAAGGAAGAGTATAAAGTTACAGTGCTGATAACCGTAATACTGAAAGCACAAAAAAAGAACAAGAAAAGGGGGACTGTTTTCTGTGTGTGTGTGTGTGTGTGTGTGTGTGTGTGTGTGTGAAGCATCTGTACCCGTAAGCAGGCCTGGAATCTGCATATAGAAGTAAGCAGAAATGCCCTTGCATGCTTGTTTATTAAATGTTTTGGCTACATTTATTACACTGAAAAAAAAAAAAAATTGGTGGGGAAGCAATTTTCAATCAGAAATTGCTAGTAAATTTCACAATTACAAACAGTTCACATATAAACCGGCCTAAGCTGGTTTTCTTGTCTTAGCTGGTCTCCCAACCTGGTCACAGTGGCCACAATCTTGGCCACATTTCACCTGGTTAGGCTGGGAGACCATCTTCAACCAGCTCAACACATTAATGTTTTGCACCACATACCATAATTTTTGGCCAAAAAAAAAGTGTTTATGAATATATGAATAAATATTATATCTGTATAATTTCCAATTGCAATTTTTTAAATTAATTAAATAAATACATAACAAAAAAATTGTAATATATACAGTGTTGGGCAGGGCTTGAAAACGGAAAAAAAAATTCAATCGGTTCACTCCGAGCAGAATCGATATTTTAACGTTTCTGTTCCTGCGTTCCTCATGTATTATTATCGTTCCGAAACCGGTTAATACCGGTTAATAACGTTATTTAAAATAAATAAATAAATAAATAATTTGCCTATAATAATAATAATAATAATAATAATAATAATAAAGTACAGCGTTTTCTTTACTCAAAAAGAAAGAAAAAACAAAACAAAACAAAAAACAACAACACAGAAAATCTGGTATCTTAACCCGCTGCGCTTATTCATAGCCAAAACAGCATCGTCTTTTATAGATTTTGGCCAAATGTAGCCTACTAAACAAAAGAAAAAATCTGCTAACGCTTTAAAGACATTAAAGTATTTTTTTCAAGATATTTAAAAATGTTTGCTGCATTGTTAAACGCTACTCTTATAAAACTGCGTTTGGAGAGTAAAAAAAAACATAGGCTAAGTCGCATAGGGCTCATGCGACTATGATTAGGCCTACATTCAGAAATAATGTAGGCTAAAATGCCGGTAAAAGCAAAATGTTTACAAACATTATAAACACAGTTAAAGTTCCCTTCTCTCCACAACAAATCCTCTAAAGTTAAAGCGATTTAAAGCGTTTAGGCTATATAAATGTAAAGCCAAAAACGAATTAATTTAAGGTGAAACTGATGCCTACCTCTCTCATTCGGCACGAATCCAAATGTTTTCATATTCGCGACGTATCTGGATGCTAAAATATTATTATTTATGAAATAGGCTTTGTGCTTCACTCGCATCGATCATCATCCTTTGCATAGGCTATCAGTGGTCACGCTGAATGCAACAGATTGTACAACGGAGCAGTGCTACTTATTATATGGTTCTTTAACTGTATTTTGATAATGAATTTTGATAATGATAGTACTGTAATTTTGATAATGAACAGGCTGCAATATCGCAAAAGACAATTTATGTTGTCTGTGTGCGCATCAAGCGCCGGCGCGATATAGCCTAGGCCGGTATACAGATAGAAAGAAGCAAGACATTCAAAACTGTCAAGCTTTTGCAAAATAAAGAAAACTACTTTCTACTGTCGTTTTCCTTTCCGTGAACTTTGGATCGTGTCACAATAAACCGAAACTCAGCTCTCTTTTTTTTCTTTCGTTTTGTTAATTTGTCAATGATTTAAGTGAAATATATTTAGGCCTATATATATATATATATATATATATATATATATATTCCTTTTAATGTAAGCCTATAGCTTTATTCTGTTTTCTCCGTTCACAGAAGGACTGCAGGTGCGTAAGATCTGTTGAACCATCTTGCACTATCCTCGGATAAACTCTAATGCCGCTGCATTGCCATTGACGAGTTCACAGCTGAGCGCGGGCGGGCATTTCACCCGTTGGATGCGTCAGCGCCACATTTGCAATATAGGCCGTAGCCTACTACTCGAATTCGTGATTGGTTGACAGCAAATTTCAAATAGTAAATGGAACGATAAAATAACGTTATTAACCGGTTAATGGCCATTTCAAATTTTTGA
Organism: Tor tambroides; assembly: GCA_021397915.2. Taxonomy (NCBI): domain Eukaryota; kingdom Metazoa; phylum Chordata; class Actinopteri; order Cypriniformes; family Cyprinidae; genus Tor; species Tor tambroides. The sequence continues at coordinate 23,772 of JAFVLL020011857.1, forward strand.
TTCTGTTCGGAACTATAAAATTTGATTTCGTTTCTGGTTCTGGTTCTGTTCCTGTCAAAATTTCGTTCGTTTCCGGTTTTCGTTTTCGTTCCTTGAACCGGTTCAGAGCCCTGGTGTTACTGGTAGTAACTGATTACATGTAATCTGGATTGCATAATCATATACCAAAAATTAAGTACTTTGATTTGATTGTATTACATTTTAAAATGTTCAGATTTCAGTTACTTTTTTATGGATTACATGGTTGCATATTATTCACACAATGGCAGTAAATTGTTTTATAATTCATTTATTCTCCCTAATTCTTCTTTTTTCTCTTTTACAGTTTCCTTTCTAAAAATCCTACTGTTTGTCATATCATTTAGCTTTGACTATATTCACAATATGGAATGGTCATGTAAATGTCATATAAATAACTCTGCAATTCATGCTTCTAAATTTGGGGGAAAGACTATGTATGAAACAATTATGAAATGTATTATAGATTATGAATGGTAAATTTAAAACAATTTAGATAAAAATAATCTAAAAGTAATCCAAAAAGTAGTCAGAATACATTACCTAAAATGAGTAACCTAGATTGTTACTAACTACAATTTTTATCACGTAATCTGTAATCAGTAACGGATTACAATTTGTAAGCAATCTGCAGCATTGAATATATATATATAAAAATAGATATGCATGTATTGAAAATTGAAAATGTTGTCAGTGCAAGTAAAAATTAACTGGCCAAGAGAAAAAAAAATGTTGAGACCAGCTTAAACCAGTCAAGACTGGCAAAGCAGCTTAGGCTGGCTTAAGGTGTTTTTTTTTTCTTAGCAGGGTGACCTTTGTTAGTTGCTTTTTGAAGCGCCTGCCAAAGAATTACTAATTTCACTTCATAAATCTATAAACGGCGTACAGTTAAACAGTCTTAGATCATTGTTCACCAGCAGGCCTCATTGGGCGCTGGATCCTGCTGGGCTGCTCTCAAATGTGCTATTAACTGCTCTAAGAGCACAGATGCTGCTGGACAAGGAAGTAGTTACAGTCCGAGAGAGATTTACAGTAGGCTTAGAGCAGCGTACGATCGACCGATCACCTGCTGTCCCTGAATGTGTCAGGCTAATTTGAGGAGACCATAATGGGTGTGTCCGTACTCAGCGCAAATCAGAACCCAGAACCAGAGAGATGAACTTAAACCAAAGGCACTTTTCTGAGAGGAATCTTAATGCTCCAAGGTCATTTGTTGAATCGCACATGTACGGTGTATACGCTGCTGTTCAAAAGTTTAGGGTCAGTAAGATTTGTTTTTTGTAAGAAATTATACTTTTATTCAACAAGGATGCCTTAAATTAAAAGCGTCTTTTTTCCACCAAAATATAAGCTGTTTTCAACATTGATAATAATAAGGAATGTTTCTTGAACAGCAAATCCGTATATTAGAAAGATTTCTGAAGGATCATGTGACGCTGAAGACTGGAGTTATAATGCTGAAAATTCAGCTTTGCCAGGACAGAAATAAATTATATTTTAAAATATAATCAAATAGAAAACAGTTATTTTTATATTAATGATATTTCAAAGTATTACTGTATTTTTAAACAAATAAATGCAGCCTTGATGAGCATAAGAGACTTCTTTCAAAAACAATGAAACATCTTACTGACCCCAAACTTATCAATGGTAGTGTTATGTCAGTAATTATGAGTTGTTGGTTGCACACTCCAAACATTCTCCCCAAAAGCACACGCTACATCTGACACACACATGTATATGTGCATGTGTGCTCACAGGTCTGCATGTGTGTTTTCAATTAAGACCCAGATGACTACGAACAGTTTTGGGAGGGGTGAACCATGTAAATTGATTGTGATAAGTTTATAGACTTGTGGCACTCTTTGATCCTTCCTTTTGTTTTACAGTACATTGTGTTTAAATATTCATATACATATTCAAATGTAAAACAGGAAAAATATACATGAAGTTAAGTTTCTGTATGAATGTAAAATAGTAGGAATAATGGACGGTTTTGGCTGGTGACCTTGACAGTAAGAAAGAAGGAAAGAAAGAAATTGAGTAGTTTTGGAGAGAGTTGATCACAAGGACAAATTCAAAGAGGAAAGTTGCAGTCGTGGTTTTATTAACTCAGTATTGAGTAATATTGAGCGTGACAGAGAGTAAGAACCAAGATAAACTGCCAGAATGGGAAAGAATGCATTTTATGTGTGTGTGTGTGAGAGAGAGAGAGAGAGAGAGAGAGAGAGAGAGAGAAAGATAGATTTTTGCTATGTATATTACTGAAGAATGTTTTAAGCTCGCAATATTGAATGAAACTAATGTGCTGAATATGGTACATTCACATAGTGTTTCAGATTAACAACAATATATATCAGTAGCTGTGACTTTCATCATCCTTTCAGATTTTAAAATGTATTTTAAAATGTCATTTATTGCTTTGATATTAAAGCTTTTCAGCAGCTTTTATTCCAGTCTTCAGTTTGACTGTGATTCTTCAGAAATCATTTTAATATGCTGAATTAGTGTTCAAAAAGCATTTCTTATTATCAATGTTGAAAACGTGGAAATGGTAGTGTATTTTGTTGGTAGTTTTTGTTATTCATATTCTCCTCATTCAGTTGACAGCATCTGTAACGGAGAAAATAATCATGCTCAAATAGTAGCTTCAAAAATCATGGGCAGTCATATAGCTGAAAAATCACTTTCAGGCTGAGACTGCAATGGTTTCTTCATACACTGAATGAGAATGTCAGCTGTCATCAACTGTCTCTTCTGGTCTTTGCACAGGTGAAGAAATCTACCACTGATTCCCATGCTCCAGACCCAGTAGACAACAGGTAAAGTGAACACATATTCACACACATATTTTCCCCTGGAATCCATTTAGGGTATTTTTTATGAGTGCCAATGACAGCAGACTGTGGGAGTGAGTGATTTTGTACACATAAAGACAGAGGGAGAGATAAAAGAAAGAGGGATGGTAAAGTCATTGTGTGTGAGTAGGTGTAAAGCAGACTGCTTCACCTGGATAAAACGTGTGTTAGAGCTCTGTGTACTTTGGGATGCATTCAGAAATTTCATGCAGATGTTTATGCTATAAACAGAGAAAGAGGAGCATATCTGTTTCTATTTGCCATTACATTATTATAGGAGCTGTGTTTGTGCATTTGTCCTTTGGATTAAAGTGTCTGCTAAATGCTTCAATGCAGAACTATTGAACTTTTTCTTATCATCTTGTATAATTATTATGCATGGCATTTTTGTAGTTCAGGGATGGGTGGATGGATACATGGTACAATATTTGTACTTAAAAATAATAATTTGACACACTGTAGGGACTATTTAAGTGAAAATGTATGTATATATGTTTATGTATGTATGTGTGTATATATATATATATATATATATATATATATAAATGGTAAAAAGAAAACGTATTTGCACATTAACATATGTTGGTCAATGTTATGTATCCATTTAACCATTTTAACCTAATTTTGGGTTAATTGCATTTGATTGAAACAAAAATATATTCATTCATCTCATATAATATTATTGCACAGAAACAATATTTCATTAGTCAAAATGCCAAAAAAAAATATATTTCATACTGCATGCAATAGTATTTTGTGTAGTTTTATTAAAAATATATATACTTTTATCCTCATGACATTGAGAACATTAGGCAGTTTTTGATTCACATTGCAGGATGTTTAATTTAGTTACATGAAGATACATTGTGGTTTTGTTCCTCATATTTTCATGTGGGTGAGTTAATGTGAAGAATATTCCATATATGTATTGCTACATGGAATTCTGGAGGAAAAGAAAACTAGATCCTAGATAAACATGACCTAGATAAACTGCTCTCCAGCTTTTTGAGGTAAAAACTCTTAGAAGATGCACAAGTGGGGACCGATGGTTTCTTTAGCAGATGGTTTGACACATGAGCAAGGGTCATATTATCATTCTTACAATCCCAAAGCCAGTTTTTGCTCACATTTTCTGGTTTATGAGAGTTAAATTAATACTTTTATGTAGCAGCTTTACCATCACAGAAATAAATGACATTTTAACATATATTACAAATACATATATAAAAGAAAACAGCTATTTTAAATTGTAATAATATTTCACAATATTACTGTTTTTACCATGTTTCTGATCAAATAAATGCAGCATTGCTGAGCTAAGAGACTTTTCCAAAAAATTTAAAGCTACCTCTAACTTTTGAATGGTAGTGTAAATGTATTAAACAGCTATTTTTGTCTTTCACAGGGCCTTGGATATGCAGGATCTAACAGACCCGCAGCACTCTGTTAACAGTGGCAGTGACAGCACGTCCAAACTGGACAAAAACATCCTCAGCAACAACATCACGACCAATGGAACTGGAGGTATGAAAGAACGACAAATCAAAGAGCAAGCAAGCAAGAAATTACAAGCATACATGAGTGAGAGAGCGACGTATTAGCTGATAAATAGGGCCTTTCAACCAAAGCATTGCTTTGAGTACAGGAAATCAGCATGAGCGCAGTGCACTCCACGATCATCACTGTGGAGTTTCTCGCTGTAATTGAAAGCAGGGTTCAGTCGTGGTGTGTGATGTTCGGATTGCAAGGATAAAGTGTTTCTTGTTCTGGTGGTTTTGGTGCCATCCAGAGCGGGTTTGGTGGATTAGTGGCGATGTTGTGTGTCGAGATGCTCTGAGCTCACACTAACCTCAAAGCTCAAACGCTGCATACAGGCCTAATTAAAACAGAAGAAAGCATGCATGTGTACAAGCGTCTTTGTGCTGAAACGTTTCCAGCACTTCTCCGTGCGTGTTTCAGCAAGAGCCTGGTGCACAGAAAACTATTTCCTGCGTTTAAACTCTCATTTTCTCTCTGATGTCAACACACGCTCGCTCGCTTTTCTCTCCTTGAGGAAAACGCTGAACAAACGTTTTAAGAGAGAACGTTACGCAAACATACACATGGCTAAATAGACTCTCAACACCCTAGCAAGCGAGCGTTTGATGTATAGCTATGACTGTGCAGTACACAAGAGAGTTAGTAAAGTTTAGGGACCCTGGAGAGAGTGTGTGTGTTGTGTGTGTGTTGTGTGTGTGTGTGAGAGCTCATCTGTTTTTGACATGTAGCGGAATAAAACAATAGCAAAAGACTGAGAGAGTAAAAGAAGCAGAACTCAGTAAATCATTTAGATTAGAGCTCAGCTAATGATTTTAACAGCTTGACATACACACACACATTCACACACACACACTGGGATTGTGCTTCTGCCAAAACAACGACATATTCAACATTCTCCTCTGTCTACCTCATCAACTCACAGCCTAGACTGAATCCCTCCATGCGCACACACACACACACACACACACATGCAAGCCGCCCACACAACCACCCACACACACACACACATATCCCAACATGAATCCAACTGCCAATGAAGCCTCATTCATCTTACTTTAGAGGACTTCGCTCTCTCACAAACACACGCACTGATTCAAAATGTTTTTTCTGTAAATGCGCCTTTGACAGAGCTGTCATAAACTCAGTGTGGCAAAATATGGTTTTGGAAACCTTATATTATTCATATGAAGTCATTTCTTATTATGGGAACACCAGGAACGATGGCTGTACTATTGGTAAATGTTTGTTTTAATGAAAGTGAATTTCATTATAATAGAATTCTGTGGGAATTTATCAACTTTTCACTTTGCAGTAATGGTTGTATTCTTTACTATTTGTAAAATATTATCAGTTCTTATACAAGAACTTGCCATATAATCTTACATTTTACAGTGGCCACCAAATGTATTATATGAACACTTAGGTCACATTTAAAAATTTATGAGTTTCATTGTATTAAATAACAAAATATCATCTATCAAAATGAGATTTGTAAACAACTTATGCTGTTTTCTTAGAACTATGTCTCATTTCTCAACTATTTGAACTGCAGTTACTTTTAACCATCTTGTCCCAAAGTAATTTTTAGTTAATTAAGAAATCAGTGGCCTAACAAGGTAACCACATGCTTAGATCATCACTTTACATTTTTCACAAATGTTTGACAACCAATATATATCCAAGTGTTTTTTGTCCTCATTTTGAACACTTTAGCTATCATTTTATTATTTAAAACCTAACAAATGCCTTACAGTTTTGCTTGAAAAGTGTGGAAAATATTTTAAATGTTTATTTATAAATTATTTATTTAAAAATGATTTCATAGTAATGTGATAATATAAATATAAATTATAATTTATATATGAATCTAAATTATATTATTTTAAATTTGAAATATTTATGTATTTTATTTATTTATTAATTTTAGCTACATAGGATTTGTTTAGTGTTTTGTTGTGCTTTATGTGTATATGTTTTGTAATTTTGGGTGTGTAAAGCACTTTAGTCAACTTGTGTTGTTTTTAAACGTGCTATTGAAATAAATGATTGATTGTTTAATATTTATTTTTTATATATTAATGTAAAAACAATCTATACAATAAATGCAATCCAGTGACATTCTGTGTTTTTAAGTGTGACGTAAGTGTCCATATATTTTTGGGTCTACCTGTGTGTGCTAAATTCATAATATTAAAGAATAACTGGGTAATACAGTCCACTATACATCTGACTCCGCCCCCAGGAGAGAACATGACAATTCTAAACACGGCTGATTGGCTGCTGGGCTGCAGTACCCCGCCCACTGCCCCAAGTATGAAGAACGATGGTATACTGCATGTGTTTGTGGAGTGTACATATATGATAGCACGTGTGTGAGTGTTTAGGTACAGTGCTTTGGAGGGTTTGCTTCAGTATTTTCAGAGTTTGTTTGATTTTATGAGGTTTGGGAGGAGTTTGACAGCTGACAGGATGCCTTATATCTTTCTCGGTCTCTCTCTTTAAGTTAAGTCTGAGCCTCTGAACAACAGCGAGGCTGTGAGCTCGGCGGTAGACACTGGGCTGGACACTTACACTGGGTCAGGTAAGACATCCACACAGACACATACACATGCGCTGCATTCAGAATGCCTGCTGTAATCCCGCTTGGGAACTTGCTGAAAGCTCTGAGCCCTCAATCTTTGTACTGCCCTTGAGCTAACGTCATCAGAGCCACAAACTCTTTATTTAGATCAATGTGCTCACACACAAACACACACACACACACACACACACACACACACACACTCAGAGACTGAGAAACCCTCTGTCCATGCGCTCCCCTGCAGAGAAGGTTGAGGCCCTTGCTTGAGCTGACAGTGTGATGTCTCTATAGAGAAGACAACAGCTTGTTCGTTTATATGCACTGCAAAAAACTTGTATCTTTGTCTTATTTTCCAGTAAAAGGTATTATTAAGATTTATTAGGTAAGTCAGACCCGTTTTCAGGGAATATAAAACATATATAGCTTTTTTTCTTGTTTTAAGCATAAAAAAAGTTTTTAGTTAATGAAAAAAAATATGAACATATATTTTTACCCTCTTGGTAATAAATCAATTAATAAACAAAGGAGGCTTGAATTAATATATACTCTATAAAGTCTTGTTTTCAGTGACTACATCTATAAAATACCCATATAGACTAGAGAATATATCTATGACTTCACTGTGTGTGTAGTTTAGAAATGTTACTGACAAATAAGACAAAAATACTGATTAAGAAAAATACTTATATATTATATAAAATATTTATTAGAGTTTATATATATATATATATATATATATATATATATATATACAGTATCTCACAAAAGT